>JABUQX010071689.1:0-16824 GCA_015478945.1 Trachelipus rathkii | reverse complement strand
TATATATATTATAGTATATAGAGCATATATATATATATATATATAGTATATATATATATATATATATATATATATATATATATATATATATATTTATATATATGTTCAGGCTCATAGTTCAACGAGGAATTATTTTTAAACTTTAAGATGAATCTAAATGATTTTTATTCTTTTAGGGAAAAAAATAATAAAATTATATTACGTAACTGTACAGGCAGTCCATCGTAAAAGGGAGGATAAAATTTAGAAGAAAGTGAATGTGATTCCTTTTCTGTATTTCTTAAAAATTTATTTTCTATAAATATTTAAGTTTTAAATTTAAACAATAAAAATGTCATTAACAAACATTTAATTTCATCATACCCTCAAAATTTTGTATCAGAATTAATGATTTCATGACTATAAATGGAGAAGAATTACTGAGCTATGGAGTCGGAGCCGAACAATTTAAAATGCCGGAGCCGGAGCCGGAGTCGGAGCCGGGTAATTTTAAATGCTGGCCGGAGCTGGAGTCGGAGCCGGGTAATTTAAAAATGCCGGCCGGACTCGGAGCCGGGTAATTTTAAAATGCTGGAGCGTCGGAGTCGGATGGAAAAATTGCCGGCCCGTTCTCCTGATGCCACCGGACATGGTCGCCCAACATCATCCTTCATTATTATCCTGCTCTCTGGTATCAAGGCTTACGGTCCAATGCAGGAGTGCTGGACGAGTGTTCAGTGAGTGGGCGAAACTTAGAAATATAAAGCCGAACATTATTGAGTGGTCTTTCTCTCCAAGGAAAGCGTTTAAACGAGGTGATACTTGCACGCCTATTGGCCACACCAATATTACTCAAAGTCACCACATGTCACGGGATCCTCCTCCCATATGCAAATTTTGACGTCGTCATATCCCGCAATCTGTTCACCATATCTTCATTGATTGTCCTCAATTGGACCCCATTCGCCGTTTTCATTTTCCTACTTTATGGTACATAACACCTTCTAAAAGGTTATTCCATATCTTATCTGAATCCTTCCACATTAATCGTAACTATTTTCTCTTATCTCTAAGAACTGAATATTCTTCGCAACATTTAATTTTGCTATGTAATATTAAGACTACTTATAATGTAAGGACATCTTCTTATTTAACTTTTTATTTTATTTTTGGCTGAATATTAATTTCGCCATTCATTTTTCCCCTTTTATGACATTTAAAATACGTATGAGCCAGGACCCACCCATGGAGTTGACTATTCAACCCAGTGCGGCCGCTTTCTTGTGAGCCATGGTGGGTTTGTGCCATGAACTCAAACAACACACACACACATACACACACACACACACACACACACACACACACACACACACACACATATATATATATATGAGACAAAGTATACTTAACGCCATATATATTATTATATATTATTATACATGTTGTTGTTGGTTATTGTTATTATATTGTTGTTATTATTACATGCAATATAAAGATGATATGTTATTGCTGTTGCTATGCATAAGGTTAAGGCAATATATAGCTGTTATATGGCATATATATATTATTATTATATTACATATATTATTAAGGTTATTATATATATATATTAGTATATATATACATATATTATTATATATATATATATATATATTACATATATTATATATATATATTATTAAGAGTTATAAATATTTTTGGAATATAGTGTTAATATAATATTACATTATATTAGTTATATATATATATATACATTACATATATATTGTTATATACAAATGGAGTGCTACATATATGTATATATATATATATATATATATATATATATATATATATATATATATATATATATATATATATATATATTTATATATATATATATATATATATATATATATATATATATATATATATATATATATATATATATATATATATAAACAAACTTGCATTGCACCAAGGCTATGGAACCAGTAAAAATTTCTGCCTGCTCTAATTCCGACTCCGACCCCGACTCCGACTCCGGCTCCAATTCCACCATTTTAAAAAATCGCGGCTCCGACTCTGACAGGGGACCACCGTTTTAAAATTTTGAGGGTCCGTCATCGACCCCAACTCTGAACCACTTTAAATTAGGGTAAAAATATGGAACATATAACTTTCACGTCCCTGTTTTCAGGTTCCTGGTTCAAATATTAGTTTTGGTCAGAAAAAAGATGTTCATACTGGTTAATACTGTTAGAGAAAGGTGGTGTATCTGCAGGAGTAGAAATGAGCTGGCATACTGGTAAATACTGGTAAGAAAAAAGGTGGTGCATACTGGTAAATAGAAAAGATGGGTGCAAATTACTGGTAAGAGAAAAGATGGTGCATACTGGTGAAAAAGATGGTGCATACTGGTAAATACTGGTAAGAGAAAATATGGTGCATACTGGTAAATACTGGTAAAAGAAAAGATGGTTCATACTGGTAAATACTGGTAAGAGAAAAGATGGTGCATACTGGTAAATACTGGTAAGAGAAAAGATGGTGCATACTGGTAAGAGAAAAGATGGTGCATACTGGTAAATACTGGTAAGAAAAGATGGTACATACTGGTAAATACTGGTAATATGGTGCATACTGGTAAATACTGGTAAGAGAAAAGATGGTGCATACTGGTAAATACTGGTAAGAGAAAATATGGTGCATACTGGTAAATACTGATAAAAGGAAAATGGCTTTAATACAGTAGGTAATTTTTCGTTTAAATACTGGTAAGAAAAAAGATGGTGCATACTGGTAAATACTGGTGAGAGAAAAGGTGGTGCATTCTGGTAAAATACTGGTGAGAGAAAAAAGATGGTGCATACTGGTAAATACTGGTAAGAAAAAAGATGGTGCATACAGGTAAATACTGATAAGAGAAAAGATGGTGCATACTGGTAAATACTGGTAAAAAAAAGTGCATACTGGTAAATACTGGTAAGAGAAAATATGGTATACTGGTAAATACTGGTAAGAGAAAAGATGTTGGTAAATACTGGTAAGAGAAATAGGTGCATACTGGTAAATACTGATAAAAGAAAAGATGGTTCATACTGGTAAATACTGGTAAGAAAAAAGATGGTGCATACTGGTAAATACTTGTAAGAAAAAAGATGGTGCATACTGGTAAATACTGGTAAGAGAAAAGATGGTTCCTACTGGTAAACACTGATAAGAGAAAAGATGGTTCATACTGGTAAAATATGGTAAGAAAAAAGATGGTGCATACTGGTAAATACTGGTAAGAAAAAAGATGGTGCATACTGGTAAATACTGGTAAGAGAATGGTGCATACTGGTAAAATACTGTTAAGATGGCATACTAAAAGGTTTGTAAGAGAAATGATGGTGCATACTGGTAAATTCTGGTATGGAAAACAGTGCATACTGCAAATACTGGTAATAGAGAAAATATGGTGCATACTGGTAAATACTGATAAAAGAAAAGATGGTTCATACTGGTAAATACTGGTAAGAAAAAAGATGGTGCACACTGGTAAATACTGGTAAGAGAAAATATGGTGCATACTGGTAAATACTGATAAGAGAAAAGATGGTTCCTACTGGTAAACACTGATAAGAGAAAAGATGGTTCATACTGGAAAATATGGTAAGAAAAAGATGGTACAGGTGTACTGTTAAGAAAAAGTATACCAACACTGGTAAGAGAAAATTTTGATGGTGCATACTGGTGAATACTGGTAAGAGAAAATATTGTGCATACTGGTAAATACTGTAGATGGATCTGCATTCTAGTATTTATTTCCGAATTTTGTACATTCCATTTCGGTAAAAAAAATAATTAGTTGAAGTTTAAAAATGTTAAACAATACCTAAGGTTAAATATCAAAGATCTGTATGGGGGGTTTTATGGCTTGCAGAGGGTGTCGCCGATGGCAGAATTCCCCCGAACTCTTTCTCCACGTTGTAACCCCCTAGTTTCCTATTATTCCTCCTCATAATCTGTAAGTTTTAAAACAGGAACTTGAAATCCAATAGTGTCAAAAATCTATTTTTTTAACCAGCTCCAGCTCCGGCTCCGACTCCGGCTCCACCCAGAAAATTATTTTGATCTGGCTCCGACTCGGCCAATTTTTTTATTACGGCTCACGGTTCCGCAGCACTGTCTTTTAATCATCTTTTGTAGAAGAGGATCGAAACTATCGTATCAGGATCATACAGTCCTAGTCACTCCTGGCCATTTGTGGGAACCTTTTTCAAAATTTTTAGGTGGAACAACTTTTTACTTAGAAAATAAAGAGGAAGGGAGAAACCCCTTTCATAATGATCGACCTATACCCAAATAAATGGTCGACAGGAAATGGCTTGACATAAAAAAAAAAAAAAAAAATCTGGTTATTTAGAGTTTCTCTAACGAATCCAACAAATTTTAACCTAACCTAACCTAACTTAACTTAAAACTTGACTTAACTTAACTTAACTTAACTTAACTTAACTTAACTTAACTTAACTTAACCTAACCTAACCTAACCTAACCTAACCTAACCTACCCTAAGCTAACCTAACCTAACCTAACCTAACTCCTGCGGCGGGCTGTACAGGAAATATTTTTGATGCATGTTGTGTAGACCCTTTTTCCTGTGGACCATATACCTGTATACCATTTGGGATAGTCCCTTGATGATGTACCCAGAACCAATATATTAAGTTTGCTTTAGGTTAACATATCGTGCTACCATAAAAGCAGCAAACAAGAAAAGGGAATTATTTGGGAATCATCTTGCTATGCTAAACGTCAGGAAAGGAAACTGTCATTGGCTCTATACGTTGCTGGAAATTAAAATAAAATTTAAGGACATTTAAATTACCTTTGTCAGTTTATTGAAAAATAAAAATGTTTTCAGTTTTTTTTTTATTGAGCAAAAAATATCATATTGCCTCGATTCTTTGATCTCTTTTATGTTTAATTTTCATCACTCTTCAAACTTTCCTTTTAGCAAGAAATAAATTAACCTGTAATCTAAATAGTAATCAATTCAACTAAAAATGTAAACACAATTCACAGTTCATAAGATAAATACTTTAAACATTTTTAAATTATTTGGTGTTAAGTTAAGCTAGATAGTTTAAAGAGATCTTTTTTGATTTTTGGAAGAATGTATTGTGTGTGCATGCAGGTATCATACTAGAAGACAATCTAGTTGATTTTAACCATGTTTAATTATCTAAATCTTCATGGTAGATCTTATTTTTTTTTCTAGGTACCGCTTGGAATCCGTCCGCAAACTCTTGGTGACACCCTGTTTTATGATAACGGCCTGTCTAGTACTTGTAAACACTATCGGGAACTATAAAACTTCTTTCTTTGAAGAAATTGTAAATACTTTATAATTATTTTCGTCATATTTCCAGTTGAGGCAGAGAAAATTTGGTGGTTTTCAATGCTTTAAAAACTCAATGTCTTCATCTATCCGCTCAACATAATCTTGCATACAACTGCAACATTTTCTTTTATAAAACACATACATTTATTTTTATTTTGTTTAAAATGCTTTATATTTTGGCGTGATCTTTGTTTCTCAATAAATAAGCTTTTAGTAGGTTGGTGTTTTTTGAGGTTCCTTCAAAATATCTTCGTAATTCTAGTTGCTTACTTTGAATGAGAGTGTTGTCTACCCTTGTATTTAGAATACGCTATATATACTTATGGGATAATTCCATCGGTAATTTAGCTCTTTCGGAATGGTAAATGGAGTAAAGCTTTTTTAATCTTATTAGCTCTTGCACTCTTTAACTTTAAAATAATCTTTAATTAATTAAATAATTTAACTTTAAAATAATCATAAAAATATATTTATTTAAAAAAAATGACCTCATACACATTAAACTCAGAGCTAACCACGCAATAGATTAAGAAAAGATTTCTCTGAGAGGCGCCTGTAAGAATCATACATTCATATATATTATATATAAATATGATTTATTATTTAATTAAGGGATATTATATATATATATATAAAATATATATATAATATCATATATATATATAATAAATAATATATTATCATCCATCACTTCTTTCACTTTTCTGTTCCGGTTGTATGCTAACACACCTGCATCCACCAATCTGGATTATAATAGACAATTATCACAAAGACACAATAGTAGGCCAGTAAACCAAAAACTGTCTTAAACTGCACTAGCCCTAGATAACAACAAACTTATTGTGCGTTACATAGGTTCAATCATCATAGGCTGAATAAACTGGCATTCATACAGAAAGCATGTCGTAGTTCTATACCACTTCAAACTGAATTCTTGTACACTATTATCTGCTTGAATAAAGTTTGAAAAAAGATCAAAACCAAGCAAAGTTGATAGATAGACTTTTACATATTCACCTGTAGCTAAAATTATACACATGAAATCTATCTATTGTAATATAAAATAGTAAATTAATAGAACGTTTTAATAAACGTCTTTGATAGTCAGGTAAAAAATTAAAAATAATACATAATTATATTCAACGTTATCACAGAATAAAGGTCAAAGGTTGGTCTATTTTTCTAAACAAAGTGGCAGCAGAGTCCGATAAATTGTGTAACGAAATGACCAGCGAAATCTCAGTATAACTAGTCATATAATAATAATAATTATAAATTGAATAATCAATAAAAAATAATAAATAAACATAATAAACGTATAATAATAGATAATATAAATAAGTAATAAATAATAACTACAAAATACTACTTACTACCTAATTAATAAATAATCAAATGACCTACTACTAATAATAATATTACTTAAAGGATAATAATTAATAATAATAATTTAATTAATAATATTGATCAATAATATATAATATTAATACCACCACACTAATTAGTCGTCTAACAAAACAGTAAGATAACAATACCGTAGTAATAATAATAAAAATTTGAGTATGATACATAGAAATATAATTTTTTTTTTTTTTTTGAGTTAGTGTTCAGTTATGTACAGGACCCACCAGGGCTCAGCAATGAAAGCGGCCCACAACTGGGCCTGAAAAAATCGAGCCCATGGAGAGGCCTCCCTGTCATTATATATGATTTATCAAAATGTTCAACAAGAAAGATTTTATTATGGTTGAACATCGGAATAATTCCAGATAAACAAGTCCAAAATAAAATAGAAAACTACAATAAATTATCCTTGTATTGTTCAATTATCGCTTAAGATTCACATAAAACAAAATCAATGCATATTAAAGAATAATTCAATTTTGAAGACTACAAGAAAAATCATCGTGTTACTTGCCCTAAAGTGGGGAAAGAGTTCTCAGATAAGTATATGGGATAATCTTAGAAGGTTAGGACCGTTAAAGTATGGAAAAAATAACTGCGACAAGGCGAATAGGGTCCAGATGGGAACAATCATTGAAAGATTACTGATGAACAGATTGCGGGGTCGTGTAGACAGCGAACACTCCGGCAATCAGAAAATTATCACAGCCAAAATCGAATAACACACTCAAAGCAGAAGGGTCCCTTCATCACCCCACCCGAAGATCGAACTACTCAAACATAAAAGTGAAACTGTCGATGATATTAGTGTATTGTGGCCAAATACGGAGGCGTGCAAGAAGTATCACCTCATTTAAGCGCTATTCGTCTGTGGGAGGAAAACCACTCCCGAGCAATGTCTCGAGACTTTTAGTTTTCTGAGATTTCCTTGCCCCCGCCGGCAATCACTCGGTCCAAGCACTCTTGCCAACGAAAGGATCCGAAAGCATCCCGTCCCGGAGAGAGCAGCACGAATGAATCAGTGATGGAGGCCGGGCTTGTTCGAAATTGGCGACTCCAGGACGGTACCATGGAATACAAAACTCCGAGCCAAGAGGGAGCGGTCCATTTTTGGCCTCTCCATGTCAGCGATATTCAATTTTGCCCCCACAGTTATCCCTACGTGAGAGGGGACGTCCAACACATAAAAATAATTTAGTTTCTGTACACCGAGTGAGAAGAACAGTCGAAGCAAAATTGGTTGTTTTCTGTTACAGCTCAATACCATTGCATTCTTACAGAAGTAAGGCGGTTTTTAAAGACGCTTGTAGCGCAGCTAAGCGAAATACTGAAATAAACGACCATCATGAGTGATCTTAGTTAAGGGATCAATTACCAGGTAGAAATCGAGGAAAGGGCAATCATGATTATGCCCGATTAACTTGCCTGTAAAAAAATTGAAAGCATGAAGGAGGAAGCGACTATGGGAGAGGTTTAGCGGTCGCAGGAAAAGACAGCATTAAGCCCCACACTAGTCCCCTGTTTTAAGCAAGCATGGTCGAGTAACAAACACTGGCAGTAAATTCATCGATGAACTGCGGCACTGAGACAGAAAAACGATGCTTTTAACAGGGCAGCAGGAATGGCTAGATTTGCGAGAGGAAGATGTCAGAGCGCCAAGCAAATGGTAGTGAGAGGGGAATAGCCAAGGGTGTGTGTACCCTTTCGGTATTCAAAAGAGAAAGGCAGCACCCTTTGAAAAGGGATGTTGAGCGAATTAAAGATGTTATGGACCGTCTTTGCAAATGGCCAGTTAATTAGGGATTCTGAGGTACCTCCATGCAGATCGGGGTTCAGCGAGCAGACAGGTAATTGGGGTTATGAAAACGAAGATAGTAAAACTCTACAGCCATGATGGGGTTTGAAAACGTAAGATACACTTGTTACAATCGATGTGTGTATTCTCTTCGAAGATGAGAGTGCATCCACATTGGAGTTCAACATTCAAGACTCACCTGGGCACGATCGAAAAGCATCGAGTGAAGAGATACGGAGTCGGCTTCGGTTTTGGGGGAAGGATCTAACAGGTTGTTAATAATAATAATATAATATGAATAATAATAATAATAATCAATTAATTATAATAATATATATATATAAATAATATAATAATATATTAAAAATATAATAATATAATAAATTAATATATTATTGTTATTCATCAGACTCTTCCTCCCCCCCAAGAACTGGGGTAAGTAGCTGTTGACATGCATCGGAAAAAACGAAAGAACGATAGCTAGAGCAAACTGAGAATAAAATAATAATAATTAAATAATAATTAATTAATAATAATAGATTAATAAGATAATCATAATTATAATAATAATCAATAAATAATAATAATAAAATACAAAAAATATCACTACTAAATAATACAATACAAAATACTTACACAAAATAAGCAATAATAAGGATGAATAATAATAATAATAATAATTGCATACCACCACCACAATGTCAGTACAACAAGTAAGCTAAATCAACCGTAATAGTAATTATATAATAATAGTAATATTTACACAAATAATAATAATAATAATAAATATATATATATATATAATAATATATATAAATAATAATAATATATAAATAATAATAATAATAATAAATAATTATATTATTATTATTATTATCATCTTCCTTCTTCCTCCCCCAAGACTGGGGAACACGGAAGTACACGTGACAACGTGACATGCATCGGAAAAAAAGAAAATAAGTAGAAGAATATGAAAGATAAATAAATAATAAATAATAATAATTAATTTTTTAATTAATAATAATTAATAATAATAATAATAAAAACATAATAATAATGATAAATACAAAAATGAATCAAATATAATTAATCAATAATTAATAAGGAATAATAATAATGAATAATTAATCAATAATATATAATAATAATAATACCACCACACTATTAGTACAACTAGTACTAAATATACCGTAGTAATAATAATAATATAATAATAATAATAAATAATATAATAATACTATATACTTATAATAATATATATAATAGTATATATATTATAATATATATATAGTAGTTTATATAATATATAATATAATAATATACTATATAAGATATATTATTGATATAATATATTATTATATTATTAGTATACTATAGTATGAAAAATATATTAATATATTATATATTACTAATAAATTTTCCATGGAGATCTGTTATCAAACGATCAGCTGTCTAAACAGGCAATATAAAAAAAAAAAAAAACCAAAACTACGACTCTAATGGCAAAGCATATGGGAATTTGATTAAATATCACCAACACTGTGTCCCATACTTGTTATTCATTGGCTGAAATGTCATAGGTAATTTTCGAATCAATTATATAGGCGTTTAAAAATAATTAATGTTAATTAACCTGTCTTTTAAAAAGCACTACAAAAATATAAACTAAGGAAGGATTAGATTTTCTTACCATTCACCACGATTCAACAAAACAAATAACCCAACCGGCCGCCTAGAATCCAGCCACGAATAGACCCAAGTATTGCATGAAAGAAAACTGACAGCAATCTGTTCGGCAAACAACACTATCAACAAAGTTATAACCGAGTTTAAGAGTCAAATAAGTTCGTGTACATCCCATTCTCCCACAATTATTTAGAAAAAGATATATTAAAAAGTAGGGGAAAAAACCAGTCAGTATTAGCGGCAATGTTCATAATAACAAGAAAATGTTAATCTGAAGGAAGGTTTTAAGGGGTGACAAATGCAGGAGCAGGGGAGAGGACCGCAATGAAATGGAAATTCGCGGGATGTGAAACAAACGTATCTCTAGGGGTTGACGTGTGGTTTTGTAATACAAAAGAAAACAAGGACCACTCCAATAAATTACGACGCGGTTTGATGTGCGAGAAAAGCTTTACCCCAATTGCAGTCGGATCTACCCAGTTTCCCCTCAAAATAGCTTAAACCCTGAAGAGCAGAAGAGAGAGGAGAGAGAAAGATGAAGGACACAGGATGGAGGGAGGAGAGGAGAGGGAGCGAGAGAGAACGGAAGGAGATAGAAAAGGGAGAGAGGAACGAAGGTTGAGGAGAGAGAGAGGAGGAAAGGGGAGTCGGGGTTGAGGGGAGGGAGAGTTTATAGACCAACAAGTACAATCGACAATAAACTCGCAGAGAGACGGAGAGAGAGAGAGAGAGGAACGAAGTAGAAGAAGAGAGAGAGAGAAGAGATAGGAGGGAAGAGAGAGAGAGGGAGTGAAGAGAGGAAGAGAGAGGAAGGAGAAGAAGAGGAATGGAGCGAGAGAGAGGAGGAGACGATTCGAGAGGTAGAGAGAAAGAGAGAGATGAGAGAGAGAGAGAGAATGAGAAGAGACAGAGAATGAGAGAGAAGAGAGAAGAGAGAGAGAGCAGAGAGAGAGAGAGAGAGAGAGAGATGAAAGAGAAGAGAAGAAGAGAGAAAGAGAAGAGAGAGAGAGAGAGAGAGAGAGAGAGATAGAAGTAGAAGAAGACAGAGAAGAAGAAGAGAGAGAGAAGAGGGAGAAAGGAGAAGAAGAGAGAGAGAAGAGAGGAGAGAGGGGAGAGAAGAGAAGAGAAAAGGAGAAGAGGAGAGAGGATAGAGGAGAGAGAGAGAGAGGAGAGAGAGAAGAGGAGGAGGAGAGAGAGAGAGAAGAGAGAGAGAAAGAGAAAGAAGAGAAGAGAGAGAGAGAAGAAGAGAGAGAGAAGAGAGAGAAGAGAGAGAGAGAAGAGAAGAGAGAGAGAGAAGCAACGGGATGGAAAGCATATGGACAAATAAGGACCAAGGGAACAGAACCTCATCAGTGCTCAAGTAAATATCATTTTTTAAACAAAACAACCATCTTAGAAATCCTTATGCATGGTAGCAAAATATGCATTTAATTTCAACTTAAATTCACTTATGAACAATATTTACTTCAAACAATGAAGGGTCCAATATCCTAGCTGCCAGAGGAAACGAGTCATGAATTCAGAAAAAAACATGACCACTGTATGCATGACAGACATGAAACCTTAATGAAAATCTCGAGAATTTTACGATACTCCAATCGAAACCCAAAGAAGTGAATAGAATTACGATGCAAAAAATTTACTACTGATAACCCTTCCGTACGCTGAAGCAGATCAAGAAAGTTGTGATATAATCTTCTCTTAGGACTTCAATACCACATCCAAAGATCATACTTTGAATATTTAAAAAATTTTTTTAATCTTTGGCCAACATCCATGTGTATAAAAGAGTCAAAGGTCTACTATGCTGATCTAATACCTAAAAACATTAATAAAAATCTTTGAGTTCAAGATACAGCTTAAATATACATACTTCAAACTGCCAAAATATTAAAATCATCAAATTTACATGAACTACCAATAATTAATTAAAAATTACGACTACTTACTTCTAGCTCCACTCGATTTCTAAGATACTTTAGTCAGTTGTTGATAACTGCATTAATCTGTAAAACTTGACATGCACACACATTTGATATAGTATTATATAATTTTGTTGATGACCAACAAGGGTAAGAGAACGTTTAAAACATGTCGTTAATAATCATGATATGCAATCAGAAGAATTTCAGCTTAATATTTCTAAAATATTTGTTCGATAATATATACTCATATTATAATTATATATATAATAAATATATATATATATATAATATATATATTATATATAGATATATATATATAATATATATATATATATATCGGTTCAAATCCTCCCGTAGCAGGTGGAGTTTTATCTACCTGGGGCAAGAATTAACTCGACTACGAACTGTTACGGCTGGCGCTGACTTTGGATAGCCGGCTTTTAAACGTTCGATATCTGTGTTCCCCGTGATTACCCTCTTTATAATATTAATATTATAATATTATATTATTATATATATATAATATATATATAATTATATATATTATATATATATATATATATATATAATATATATATATATAATCATCATCTTCATTTTTCTCCACAAGACTGGAGGTAAGTTGCGTGACACGCATAGGAAAAGAAAAGTAGTAGAAAATATGACAAGTCGAAAAGAAAGCCCCAGCCTTACCGCCCCCTCTTACCATTAATAGAACTGATCACAGTCAGAAAATCCACCATAGAGCTTAAGGACCGCGACGACCCTCACTAAGCATATCATCAAGGTAGGCGTTCAAAAACCCCCATTTCACCCTTTTATTCTCGCCTCTGCCAAAACTCACATTTCTTCCTCCAGACATTCTGACTCAATCCACTTTTCTTTCGGTCTTCCAGCCGTCGATTTCCAACACACTCACCACTATTACACCGCATTAACAACCGTACTATACATTTTCATCTTTCCACAATGACCAAACCATCTCGAACGTACTTTCATTATCTTCTCATCATTTACCCTTCCTCACACCACATAAACTCCTCTAATGCGTTCATTCCTCCATTTTATCAATCATCTCACACCTAAACACGCCCCTAATGATTGTACATCCTGAAACACATTGAACTTCTAAAGATCGTCATACCTCTTATTCCAACCAGTTTCCTACTTAGTACATTACAACAGGTAACACATACCCTCATGTAAGACTCTAACGCACTCAAAACTATAGTCCCTTCATATATCCACCAACGATTTATTGCACCAGCCACCTTCCTGCCATTCACAAACTTTTTACTACCGTCTCATCATCCGTTCCCTTTTATTCCAACATATATCCTAAATATTTAAACTCGGACACTTGTTCCAGCGGCTCTCACCATCTAACTTAATTTATTCCTATATTTGCTCATTCACAAATATAAGCATAGCCATCAGAACATGACCACCTGCAAAGCAGGCGGATTTTTAAGAAATTGCAAATTTCCACCAAATCCTCTCAAACTCTTTCAAATTTACCAACACAAAACCAATCATCCGCATATAATAAGGCACCCTCCATCATTCTAAACACCAATTCCTGCCACCCCATCTCTAATTCTCATAACTCATCATATACAAATTGTAATAACTCAAGAGACATAACACCATCCCTACCTCACTCCGCATACTTAACTAATTAAACCAATCAGTTTTGACACCATTATTCTACACACGCTTCACTATCCTCATACAAACTTTATGATTCTCAGTTCAGGAAGCTACACCAAAAACCAGTATGACTGCACACCGCCATAGAGTTTCCCTATAATCCTATCATACGCCTGTGCAAATCCATATCTCCTAAATACAATTTACTCTTGCTCCCTCATTGTCTTCAATGTAAAGATATTGATCCACACATCTCTACCACTCTAAACACACCTTGTTGTTAATTATCTGATATATATATATAATATATTATATATATATATATATAATAATTATATATAAAATATAATATTATATATATATATATATATATATAATATATGATATATAATATATATAGGTATAAGCAATAACGAAGCTTACAGCTCAATAAATTAAGTTATCACACTAACAATCAAATCCATGCATGTGATATACTAAAAAATACGAACTCGTGCTTAAAATTTATTTGTACTTAATAATGTAATCGCTACTCTCCAAATAAAAAAAAAACAGTTAAGAGAATATTATAAAACCCGTTTTTTTTTTTGTTTTTTTTTTAACAGTTAACACCATTGCTCTGGGACAGAGACCTTTTCAAGGATGGTAGGTGTACTCGATTTAAGTTAGAGTAAGACGACGAAGCTAAGCCTAGGGAGAGAATAGCCTCACATTCTCCCGCCCGACCAATTTCGTAACTGGGTCTCTCCCTTTGTTGGGAGAGTGCTCTGCTAATTCGCCATTGTAAGATATTTGATTGCATTTCTAAAAGTTTACAACTTGGTTCATTTCATAAAATTACACATTATGAAAACTATACTAAACCATCTTATTTTGTCATCTGCAAAACATTAAGATTCACGAATTTACACAGGCAGCTTAAAATCTTTGAAGATTTTTACGAGCCAATAAGAATTAGAAGAAAGACTAATACGATTATAAGAACTTACTGAAACACATACAAGGAATAGCTAGAGGTCAAATACACATTTTAGAATCTCGAAAACCTGTTCGTGATTATCGTGATTCGGTTAAATACTATTAAAATCTTAAAAGTCAATTGCCAGTAATTGAAAATATTATTTATTAAACTTGGAAACCTGAAATTTGTAAATTATTTAGGCTTTTAAATTTCTTTTAATAAACTTTTACTTTTATATTACAGGATTGTTCTAAATATTTTGAAATCTTTATTTATGCTCCGTTAAAATAAAGATTTTCATAAGATTGAAAAAAAAAAAAAAAATTTGCAGAAAGTAGAGAACCTGCAACTGGGCAACAAAGGACAATCCTAAAGATATGTCCTTCTAAACCCAGCGGTGGTACCTCCCAGGGCGGCTACTGCAACCTAGCCTACCACCTGTAGATTAGAATAAAGAATGCCAAATATCAAAATTTCTACTTTGCTTTCATCACTTCTTGTCAAATCGTATTTTTTAAAATATAAAGCTTAATTAAACACTTTCAGATAATCAAATCGCAAGAGTAAAAGTCATTCCATATTTATATATACCAAAATATAGTTAAATTGAAATCCTGAATTTGCCCGAAATAAATCTGATACGTTTGAGCATCAACAAACATATTCGAAGACAATCCTTCAAAGCTTGAGGAAATCACAAACTAAAAATAAAAAAAAAAATTAATTTTTAAGCAACGTAGCTTTTACATCATGCAAAACTTCTACAATTTAATTTCACGATATACACACAGCCATTCTTCAAGGGTTTAACTAACCTAAAAATAAAAAGCAATATTCCTAATATAAAATAAATTTATTCAAATATATCACCGCATAAATATATAATTCCTAATCTACGCAAGCATTAGGAGGAAGCTATCACCAATTTTCATAAAATTTTATAATTTTATATTAACAACAACTAAAACATTATTATACCATAATATTAAACTAACAGATCCATCTTAATTGGACCTAGTAACACATAAAGGAACCAGCCCCCAAAATTGAAATATATATATATATATATAATATAATATATATAACATATAATATTTTTCTTCTATATATTATATTATATATATATATATAATTATTACCACTATATATATATAATATATATATACAATATACAGTGATTCAAAACCTCTTCGACAAACTCGGAGGGCTGATAACAAGAATAAGAAAATTTATTGGTAAATAACCTATTTGTATGACGCTCGCTTCAATTCACGGACGTAGTTGAAGTACACATATTTTATATGTTGACGCGTCGCTGTAGATACCCGACGATTAGGTACTCAATTTAATGTTTATGGCGTCATACAGGTGTACGCTTTAACGGCATTCGAAACACGTGGCAATACTTTATCTTGCCCAATTATTAACGTTATCTAGTACAGTGTAGCACGATACAGAAGGATCACAACACTCTTCCCCGAGTAAACCCGACATAATATACATATTACGTTCATAATGAACGGAAATGACGAAGACGACTCGTGTACCGGACGTTTTACCACACAGAAACACCACACACAATTTTCTCGCCTTCGAGATATGACCCTTCATCCTGTTCTGGTGGAACGCGAATACGTAAGACTCTTGGCGTGTTGATGAAGACGGCTCTAGCACCAGTCGCCAACGACCCGCTCACTCATGCGAGCACACTTGCCCATGCATCATGTGTCAAACTCTCAAACCTGTTCATGGTTCGGATCTTGCAAGAATAAAAGCCTCCAGCATGCCACCCTCACAGAAACTACAAGGACTTGGGCAAATGACTTCGCACCCGATGTGCATATTGCCCGTGTTTCTGCAACGGGAATTTCCCATACATGAGCGTGCGCTCTTCGTCCATTTCCGCGCCGCAAACGTAACGCATTAATCATTCCGGTAATCGAAAGAGGTAGTCGATCCTTCGTAATCGATGCCATTACACATACTAATCAACGCCTGAATGGGCAGTAAGTAATTCCACGTGTTTCCGAAGACGTTAAGCGATCTCTCTTCT
>JABUQX010071688.1:0-28444 GCA_015478945.1 Trachelipus rathkii | reverse complement strand
CCCTTTCATGTAGGGTAAACGACAATTGAAAATCGCTGTTGACAGGAGAGGCCAAAAATGGGCCACCTCCTCATTTCCGAGTTGTTCCCAGGGTACAGCCTCCCGGATTGCCATTCGACAAGGCTACCTCCCATCAACGATTACTATCCTGCTCTCCGACAAGGTTTTCTATCTTATTGGCAAGATCGCGGACGATGATAGAGAGGAGCGAAAACTTTAGAATATTAAAGCCGATTCTCGGGAGTGGTCTCCTCACACCGACGAAAACGTTACACGATGGTGATACTTGCACGTCTCCGTATTTGCCAAACCCAATGTCACTCACAGGTCACTATATGTTACGAACCCCCCTCCACTTGCAAATTTTGTCGAAGTCATTCCCCGCAATCTGTTCGCCATATCTCCATTGATTGTTCCCAGCTGGACTCCATTCGCCGCCGTCATTTTCGCTACTTTCTACGATCCATAACACCTTCCAAAAAGATTATCCCATAATCCTTTCCGAAATCTTGTTTTGTTTAACTCTATTTTCTTGTTTCTACAAGAAGTGAATATTCTTATAATATTTGATTTCTCTTTACTAGGACTTTTAATTCAAGGTTGAAATTTTAATTTATTCGACTATTTTTTACTCCTTTAACTGAATATTCATTTCCTTTATTCAATTCTTTTTTGACGTTTTGAAATTGTTGTTCCATGGTGTTGATTTTTTTTTTCAACCCAGTGTGGCCGCTTTGTGAGCGGTGGTGCCTGTACACTGACTCAAAAAAAATAAAAAATATTATATATATTACGTCGGGATATAGATCAATTTTAATTATATATATATATATATATATATATATATATTATATTTTATATATATTTATTATATATATATATATATATATATATATATACCTTCTTCTTTCTTCTCTCTTCCATTGACTGGGGGCAAGGTGTGTCACATGCAACAGAAAAGTAGTAGAAGAATATGACGCAAGTTGAAAAGAAAGCCCAGCCTTACCAACCCCTTTATACCCTTAAGTGAGAACTCGTCACAGTCAGAAACATCCACCACAGGGCTTCATGGGATTGCGACGGACTCTCATTATGGCATCTCGTCAATGTAGGGTTCATCCCTTGGCCCAGGTGGGCCATAACCATACCCCCTCACAAAACCCCGCCATTCATTCCTATTATGCATTTTTCTTCTAGCCTCTGCCAAACTCAAAAATCCTCTCCTCTAGGCATTCCTTTACAGACCCAATAAACTTTTTCTTCGGTCTCCCACCCGGTCGATTTCCAGCACACTCACCACTATATATTCGCTTAACCAACCGACTATCACCCATCCTTTCCACATATTCAAACCATCTCAATGTACTTTCATTTATTCTCTCATTTACCCCTTTCTTCACATCACACAACTCTCTAATAAGTTCATTCCTCATTTTATCAATTCTTCTCGTACCTAACAAGCTGCAAAGATTGTCCAACTGAACACATTGTATTTTAGATCCAGGGATGGGGAGTCGGAGTCGGGCGTTTTCAAGGGGTAAGGAGTCGGAATCGGAAGTCGATTTCCCAAAAAGTCGGGAGTCGATTTATAAAAAACGACTCCTATCGACTCTCAAAACAATTTTGTATAAACTTTTCACACAAAAATTTTGAAAAACTTAATTGAATTTTTATTATAAAAGACCTACATTTTTATATTTTGACATTTGTTTGTAGCCAATTCAAGTTGTTTATTTTTATTTTTTCCTTATATCAAAAGAAAAGAAAAACTTTTTTCCAGTGATATTTTAACATTTTCATATGGTATTTTTTTTTCCTGAGTTCGGATACGTTAATATTTTTCTTGAGAAACCAGTAGTTCATCCCCTACCGCCAAAATAAAAATTCGGCTTAAATGATGCAAATAGAGATATTGACCTTTATATATATATATATATATATATATATATATATATATATATATATATATATATATATATATATATATATATATATATATATATATATATATATATATATATATAATATATATATATATATCAGGGGCGGTCGTGATCTGGTTGCAGTGTTTGCGCAACCACCTTTTATTACAACTTGCAGGTTAGTGTGAAAATTATTTATTATTTTATTCTTAATTTTTAGTAGGATTAAGTATTAAAGAAATTAAATTGCATCTTAGCAAATAAAAATCTTAATGATTTATATTTAAATGAAAAAAAACGTCATCAAATTTTAGTTTTGGTCCAAATGTCAAACCAACATGATGTTGCAGACACTTTACAACCACATGCCCTATACATTTTTTTGAGGAGAGAAAATGGGTAGGGCAGAATGATGTTGGACGCTTTATACCTACAACCTGCGGTTGCATATCAAGAACAACCGCTTTGTTTTCAATACAGAAATTCAAATTTGTGAATACGAAACAATTCGGAAAATTGACTCCCATGTTCCAAATATTAACGTTCAGCGAACGAACGAATATGTATTTGTTTGCGGTTGGTCAGATCTCTTGCTTTTATTAGTTTTATAATTCTCTCTCTCTCTCTTCCTCTCTATCTATATATATATATATATATATATATATATTATATTATACTATTATATATATATATATATATATATATATATATATATATATATATATATATATATATATATATCTCATGTATATTATCCCGTCCTCCAGCTAAGTTGAAGACAATTTTTTTTTTTTTAAAATCTACTTAATCGGAATAAAGTATTGAAAGCTCTCTTGGGGCCTATGCGTTTTATTTCATTTATTTTTTTTTAACATCAGAGTGAAATAAATAAATATTAAAAATAATTTACATTATATATATATAAGGAAAGGTTATCTTAGAGTTTAGTTAGTTTAAATAGATTTTAACTATACATAAGCAAAGGTTAGCCTTTGAGTTTAATTAGTTTAAAAAGATTTTAACATTTTTTTTTTTTTAAATATTTTTAGAGGTGTGGAGCTGCTTTAATAACAAAGTTTCAATTTGACTTTAGGCATTTTCACTTCAATTTTATGAAATGTGTTCGAATTCATACAATCGATGTAAATATAATATATGGAGGTGGAGGCGGATAATCGACATGATCCATATATATATATATATATATATATCTATATATAATAGTATATATATATATATATATATATATTATATAATAATATTATATATATATATATATATTATTATATATACTATATATATTTATAATAATTTGTGATGTGTGTGGAATGTCAGATGCAACCACCTATAAATTGTACGACGAGTCGCCCCTGATATATATTAATATATAATATATATATATATTAATATATATATTATTATATTATAATTATATATATATATATTATATATATATATATATATAATATAATATATATATTATATATATATATATATATATAATTATATATATTCAGCTGGGCAGTATTTAAATACTCTAATTATCTAAAATTGTATTTAGTAATACATGTGTTAATGTATTTAAATACAGTATATATATATATATATATATATATATATATTATATATATATATATATATATATATATATATATATATATATATATTATATATTATTATATATATATATATATATAATATATATATATATATATAACAAGGCAATCATACACATTCGAGCTGTTGTGTTCAAGTTTCACGCAAACAATTAGCGGATCCACTTCCGCCTGGCAAAGATTGATGGTAACAACCATATCATCAACTGTAAAGTTGTTTACTGCCAGATGGATATGACAAATATTTTCTGCATTGTCATGCGATTTCACCATGTTTGCTGCTGTTTTCACCTGCCTATCACTATAACTATCGCTACTTCCTAACACGACAGTTTCTACAGGAAGACTACTTGCTACGACTGATACTACTGGTTCCGTAGGGGAACAACTACTACTGCTACTACATACTACTGGAGAAGAAAGAGAGTAACTATCTCTATTACTATCACTAATACTGGTCACTAGAGTGTCTGGAAGAAGAGTCCTAGCACTACTGCTAACGACTACTGGGTCTACAGCTACTGGAAAAGTGCTAGCACTACTACTATCACTACTAACTATCATGTCTACTTGGGTATTTGCATGATAGTTCATGAGCTGTGAACTATTCTCCACTGGAGGGCTCATTTCCGTGGAGACTTGCAGTTTAAAGCTCCAGCTTGTACTGTTTCTGAAGAAGGACCCATGCATCGGCCTTCAAGATGTGACTTGTGACACCAGTCGCAAGGGTCTAAAAATTTCCGTTGCGGCCTTGGAGAGTCACGTGTATTAGTCGGTGTTCTGTTTTGATTGTCCGCGCGTGGGGAATTGTGTTTTCTGTTTGAACCAGAGGCCTGTGGTAATCTGTTTTGCCTGTTATATGTAGGCGACCTCTGAGTCCTTTGTCCATTGCGCGGTGGTGTTCTCTGTGGACAGCTAATTCCGGCATGTGGGTCCTTGCAAAATGGACACACTCTACCACCAGAATTTGTTTTGTGCGTGGAGAAGATCTGATGGATCTACATTCAGTCCTTATATGCCCCCTCTTTCGACAATAACTGCATATCCCGAGATTCTTGTAACATTCATCCATCACGTGCCCAACATTCTCACAGTAATCACAAACGAGATGTTTTCGGGTAGTGTTCTCGTTGTGACGTGTCGGAGTGTAAGTGTTTTGGGTCTGACGTCTGTTATTGGATGAGGGATAAGTATGTTTATTGTTTCGTGTATTCTGTTGGCGGGTATTGTTTGTTTTGGAAGATTGTGGCTGTTCATGTTGTGAATGTAAAACCTCCGACCAACCTGGATTAATAACATCTATTCTGATTGTCTCGTCCAAGTCTTGTTTAGGTTGATCAGAAGAAGCTGCAAACATACTGTTGCTAGAAGAAGTGGTTACATTCTTCCCTTTATTGTAGTCTCTGTCGTAGGAGTCTGCAAGACTAACTATTTTTCGCCATGTAACACGAATATTACTATCTTCCTCTTGCTGCTTTATGTATTCTGATATCCGTTTTTCAACATAAGGAGGAAGACAGGAGAAAAGCGGTTCGTAGAGAATCATGTTCTCTCATCTCTAACCCGCGATAGGCTTTTTTAGCGAGATGTTCCAGGCGAAGAGCGTACATTCGAACGCTCTCACCGGGAGTCCTATAAGCTGAGTGATAAGCATTCAGCTTATGTGCATCCTTTCTTTTCTCCTCTTGCTGGTACCATGTAAGTAAAGTCTCTTTAATGGATCCGTAGTTTCTGTCATCTTTAATTAAAAGATTGTACAGTTGCAGAAACGATCCTTCAAGTTGCCTGCCTAGCAACCTTAACCACTGATGAGGCGCATTTGGGTAGTTAAAAGAACAGTACTGTTCAAAATCAGCAAAATAACTAACCAAATCTTGATCAGCCTCATATTTGAATTTCCCTGGCTCAACCACTTTCACTTTTCGAGAGTTCTTGGCGCTTTCTGCCAAGTAGAAGATAGATTGAGACATCAGTAACATATGACGCTCCAAAATGTCCAATCTACTCGATGCAAGAAGCTGTGCTGGCTCTCTATTTTCTGCAAGAGAGTAAATCGGTTGTGGTTGAGGGGGTACAACATATGATCTGGTATCGACTGGTGGTACGATACCAGCTTGTTGAGCCGAAAACGGTATCTCTGAAGTACTGGAAGTCAAGGGATCGCATACCCTGACTGTAATAAGGAGGTATAGTGTACTGCTGTCGGTTAGTTACGTCAGTCTGTTGTGTTATGGGAGTCGTTGTGTGAGTGGTGTAAATAACGTCAGAAGAAGGGGAACCTCCGTATGTTTGAGCCGTAGTTCCTGGATAGAACTGTTGTTGTTGCATTGCCACTGATTCCATTGGAGACACAGGTGAACCGAAGTTCATCAGAGCCATCTCATTTGATAACAAATCTGTTGTCGTCACTGGAGTAGCAACAACATTAGGAACAACTGTTTGTTGCGACAGTATCGGTTGTTGCTGTGCCCGCAACAGTGCCGTTTCCTCTTTAAGGAACTTGAATTCCTGCGTAATGGTAGACAGGAACTCCTGGAGAGGTGGGTTCACTGGGTCTACCTTGTCTGCTATCTGTTGAGGAATTCTTGGTGGTGGTGGATCTCTTCGAACTCTCTGTTCTCTGCTTTCATCAACTTTCTCCTCCCTCTCTCTAATAAACCTCAACATTTCTTGTTGAGTCGGTGGAGGCATCTCCTCTTCCTCAATATTACCACCTATATCCACCAAACCACCACCTACTGCTCCCATGATACGCTCGCTCCCAACCTCACCACTTCCCACATTCTCCCCATCACCCCCCAGCTCTGAAAACCTGTTTAGAGACATTATTAGGGTTAGTGCATATATATATATATATATATATATATATATAATATATATATATATGATATATAGATATATATATATATATATATATATATATATATATATATATATATATATATATATATATATATATTTATATATATATTTCAAGTATATCAAAATATAAAAAAAAACAAAAATATAAATGAAGAATGATAAGAGAGAAAAGGCGTTGTAGGAAAAAGGAGGTTAAGTCTGTTATAAACTAAAACTGTATCTATTACTTTGGAACTCGAACAATACTTAAGGGAATTGTGCTGCAGAGTTCGCGAGTTTGGAACGTTCAGATATGCGGTATCTACCACTGATATCTACGACTATGTTAAACCGTACTATAGGTACTATACTATATTCTATCTACAGTTGGCAGTCCCTTTTCGGCGCAACTAAATATAAGAGTTATGTTAGGGAGAGTTAATGGAAAGAAGTCCCGGATTAATACTGAGCCTGAGTTCCCAAACCACCCAATAAATTTAGAAAGTGAGATCAGAAACTACTACAGCGTCGAAGATCAGAGACTAAAAGGGACTGTCTGTTAATTGATTAATTCTGATAGAAAGAGAGAAAAATTAGTCAGTTAGTATGTCTAATCTATCTACTACTGTGGTGAACGAAAGTGTTAAGAGGTTAGTCTGTTAATAAATTACTAAATGGTTAATTTATCTATCTACCCCCACCACTGTTATATGCTCAACGGAGAACTACTTTCACTAACGGTAACCGCATATTCACCTGACCGTTTTCCTAATCGGTCTCTCTGCAACAGTCGATTCCCTGTGAATCATGTGAGTTAATCCTCCTTGCAAAGAAGACCCCTCCTTGAATAGCAAGGTCAGATTAAAGTTCGTTAATAGGGGAAGAAATAAACGTTTTAAAATCACGTTTATTAGTTGAAACTTTTGGGGGAGGATTAAGCTAAAGTTGATAACAGATAACTGCAGGTTTGTTCTACAAACCGATAAATGTTGAATTTGTGTTCGAGTTCGAGTTTCCGTTTGAATTTGCGTTCGAGTTCCAGAGTAAGTGTTAGATTACTACTGGAACAAGAAGGTTAGTGTGTGTGTGTGGAAGATTTGGATTGCAAAATAAATTAGAACAAACACTTAACGTTGTGGTATGATGTTTGACCGATGTTCTGTTCTGCTTGAATGAGCTGATTTGGCAAGCTTGAGATTAATTCCACAAAAGGATATCTATGTATTGAAGAAGATTCAGTTTTCAAAGAGGTTTCGGAACACAAGTCCCGGCGATGGCAATACAGCCCGGTGATGGCAAATAGGCCCCAGTGATGGCAAGAGTGACCGAAAAACAGGTCCCGGCAATGGCAGCTGTATAAAGATAAAGAATAGGCATATATTTTTAAATGTGCTCCATAGCGGAAAACAAAAATGGAATTATACTGAAGTGTGGCTTCACTTACCCTGGGAGATTATTACTACAATCTCTCCGTTAGGGTTTACTGAAGGTCTTGGGGGGCGGGACTGATGACACTGCTCTGAATCTGATAAGAAAAAAAAAGAGTAGGTAAAAAAGCCACGACATACAACGATGGAGCATCACATATCTGGAAAAATAAGAAGCTATAATCGACAATCGACATAAAATAATAAATCTTACTTTTTCAAGGTATGTTTCCTTTTTCAGAAAAAGGAGAGTATCGTCGTCACGATAGTGTGGTGTGGTAAAATTGATATAAGAGCCACACAAAATATAAACAACTGAAAATGCCTAACTACGTTTATCATATGCCTAAAAAACGGAGAATTAGTAATTTGGGGAAGAAAACAGTTATGATTAATAAGTGCATACATAAAATAATTATGAATAACTTAATACACCAATATATAGGGTGGGCCTGGAGCTGCTGCGACAGTAGCCCCAACACCGGAACCAGAATTTTTGGTTCTGGCCGGAACCGGAACTTTTCAACTTCCGCTACACTTTACATATTCTACTTAAAACTTGTCTGATTAACAAGTGGAGTCTCTCTAGAAGTATCTGGCATCTTGTCATATCCATGATGTAAGCTCTTAGTTCTGTAAGCCAAAATATGGATAAGCGGATCAATAAATTTATTAAGTAAAATAGGAATATACTATATAAAGTTCTACAGGTCTTCAAAGTTTAAAAAGCTTTTTTTAGAAAAGCTTTTTTTTTTAAAAAAAAGCTTGTTTTAGAGGTGGGTAACGTGTTTGAGGATAAGAGATCACGTTTAACTCCACAACATGGATAGAAACATATTTTACTACACCATAACATTTCAATATTCAAATAAATATATACATTTTTAAGTAAGAAAATTATGGAATCTTGTTTTAAATTTTTTTTCAATTTTTGCTTAAACAGTTTAGTTAATTATTTGTTTTGTAGTAGTTTCTACTTTAAAGTTAATTTTTTTTAATAATAATAATAAAAATAATACCCTTTACAAATTTTATTTATCCCCAGGTTTAGATTCTAGAGCAGGGTTGGCACAAAAATATCAAATGATTTAAATCTACTGATTTTTTTTTACGAAATTTTTTTAATAAAAAAATCATGAGTTTTTTTTTTATATATTTTAGGGAAATTAGCTATCACCTAATTAATAATAAGTATATTTCATCAATATAATAAGTATATTCATCAATGTAGTTTCAAGTCATTTTTAATAAAGAAATAAAATAAACAGTATAAATATAATTTAAATAACTTAATTAAACTAAATAATATTATTTAGTAAACTTATTATTAATTAGGTAATAATTAGGATTTACTAATTTTATAAAAATAATAATTAAAAAAAAAATTTGTCTTAAAAAAATTTCAAAAAAATAATCAACCGTAGAGTATTAAAGTTACCGGTTCGAGTGTGAAAATATTGTTTCTCATTTAAAGTTTTCGAAAATAAGGAGCAGAGATTCCCAACAGGTGTGTCGCGAGATCTGTCAGGGGTGCCGCGTGATTTTAATTTAATTGTAAATCTCTAACCATATTAAAGAAATTACATTTTAATTTATTAAACAAGGTACTTTAAAACTTTATCTCCCTCTCTCCCCACAGAAAGTTAATTCCTTATATATATCTATTTATAAAAAATATATATATATATATATATATATATATATATATATATATATATATATATATATATATATATATATATATATATATATATATATATATATATATATATATATATATATATATATATATATATATATATATATATATATATATATATATATATATATATATATATATATCAATGGCGACTCATGGTAGAAATGGATGGGTGTGCGGTTTCACCAAATATATATACATATATATATATATATATATATATATATATATATATATATATATATATATATATATATATATATATATATATCATTTTGAAGGTCTTTTATTCTACTTCGTGCGGTAACACATTACATAAAAAAAAAGTTACCTATTCCGAATGATTTAAGAAAAAATATAGAAATAATAAATTAATTAATATAAATTGTAAGTTTTTGAAATTTGTATCTGAGGTCCATTCTTGTTACACAACTTCCATATAGAGTCAATCCCAATTTCGGAAAAACAATTGAGGACAAGATCTCTTTCAGTTGCAAGCGCAACCGCAACGAGGGCATCCAGTCTATCTTGTCCCATTATTATTCCGAATAACGGTTTAATTCTTTTTAATCTAGAAAAGCATCTTTCAGCTTCAACAGATGACATTGGAGTAGTTAAATTTTTTAGCAACTTTAATGTTTCTCCAAAAGTCCTGATCTGTTCCATTTTCCATAATGTAGTTAAAAGAATCAAGAGTTCCTTTCCGAAAATAGAAATCTTCTCAACAATATATAACTTCAAGTTCAGATTTGAGTCTCAAGATGTTAAAAAATGGATAAAGTCTTTTTAAATGCAACTCAATACTCAGTATTTTTTTTTAATTCGTAGTAATTGGAAGCATTTAACGATCTTCTATTCACCTCACAAACATCATACGTTCCCTCAATTATGGTGGTCATACGGTTTCTAATCTAAACTAATTCTAATTGTAGTTCACTCACAGCTTGTTTTATGAGAATTATGTCTGGATTTCCCGATTGAATTCTATTATAGAAACAATCTACGTGTTGCATTATATGGCGAAAAACGGTGGGACAAAATACAAAAGTAGGATCAGTCAAACAGTCTTTGCAAACCTCCTGCTCTCTTGTTCGCTTTCGTTTCGAATTTTTTTAAAAGCACTCTAACAATGGCTCTATATGTACAAAAACCATGTTTACAGCTCGGATGTTAAAATCCATTTTGTTTTAAGTCTTTATAAACCGTCTCCCAATAATTTTATCTAATACAGAGCATCTCTGAGGAGATTGTGAAAAAAAGGTCTTAAATTAGTGATATTTTCTAAAGACTACTCCAATTTCTGGAATATATATATATATATATATATAATAATAATAATTAATAATAATAAAACACTTTTCAAAGTAGTTTCCCATTAAATACATATTTATTTCAAAGAAAACTTAAATTTTTTGCAATTTTTGTTTTTAATTGTTTAAGTTTTTTTCATATTTCATACTTTACAAAGTGTATATTATAGCTAAAGTAGGAAACTTAAATTGACATATTTTTTGTAAAAACAGTAAAATTTACGATTGTGTTTCACTGATCCTAATAATTTATAATTTCTTTATTAATTAATTATATTTCCCCAAGTCCGAAGTTTGAACGAAATCTTAATGTACTTATGCTTTAATACGAGAAAAAAATTTGCTCAAATAGGGATAAAGCGACAAATTTAGAGATGAGCTGGGCATGTTATATTACTATAAATATTTTGCGAAATTTGATTGGCTGAGAGATGTGAACATATAATAATAATGATAATGTTCTCGCAATTGATCAGACAAACTTAGATTACCTGGGCGTGTTTGTAATATTAATTCATTTTAATTGATCTGTTTTTTCAAGTGCGCATATATATATATATATATATTATTAAATAACACTCTCTCTCTCCTTTTCCGCTCTGTAAGTTTTCCCGCGCATCGCCAGATGTCGTCACGTTAGTCACCCGCCTTCTTGCGTTCGCCATTTTGAAGTATACAACGTTATTTTTCAATGCTCCTATTTATTTGTGAAGAAAAGCTTGATATTTACATTCCTCGTGTTTCTGATTCCACCGATTGTGTTTAAGCAATATTGACAGTGTTTCGCATTATTTCTTACTCCATCTTTTGAAAATTTCATGGGTACGTCATCTAACAATTTTTATTAATGTAGACAATTTACATTTTCGTGATTAAATATTGTTATTAGTGATATGTCCTCTCGTGTTCCTCGTCCTGTCGTCCCTACACCCATGCGTCGTTTGGTTTTTCACACCATACACAATGTTTCACATCCGGGTGTAAAAGGTTCGCAGGTTAAGATTGGCAAACATTTCGTCTGGCCCTCCCTCCTCCAGGACGTTAAGCTATGGACTAAACAGTGCCTTAGTTGCCAACGTTCTAAAGTCCATAGACATACTAACGCTCCTGTCGAGCAATTTCTTTCTCCCGGCCAACGCTTCGACCAGGTCCACATTGACTTGGTAGAACCTCTCCCTTCTTCAAATGGTTTTACCCACATTCTCACCTGAATTGACCGCCACACTAGCTGGGTCGAAGTAATCCCTTTACAGGATACTTCCAGTGAAACTATTGCTCAGGCATTTCTTTTTTAATGGAGGGGAAGATCGTTGTCCTTCCTTCTGCTGGCGGTCAAGGTTGTCCTTCGCTCCTTCCTTTTGTAAGAGGGGAAGATCTTTGTCCTTCCTTCTGCTCTTTCCTGTTGTAAGAGGGTAAGATGGTTCTCCCTACTTGTTCGATCTGGCATGGTGAAAAGTTCACCGACAGCGAAGTGCTCAACATGTTGAAGAAGCCCAGAGAACTGGTCTGAAACCCTTCCTCTCGTTCTCCTGGGTATCCGAACTTCTTACAAAGAAGACCTCCAAATGTTCATCAGCTGAACTCGTCTATGGTTCTTCTATTCGCATCCCTGGCGAATTTGTCCTGCCTTCACCTGCAACTTCGGATCAGCACACCTTTCTTGCTAGTCTTCGTCAGTGTGCTGATTCTTGGAAGCCTTCTTTGCCTCGCCAAACCCCTCGTGCCACTTACATCCCTTCCGGACTTTACTCTTGCACACACGTATTGGTCCGTCACGATTCACATCGTGGTCCACTACAGGCCCGATACGATGGTCCTTTGCGTGTTGTGCAATGTCAGCGCAAGTATTTTACTTTACAGAAGGGTTCTAAAGTGGAAAACGTGTCCATCGACAGGATCAAGCCAGCTTTCTTAGATGCTGATCCTGCTGACATTATTCCTGTTCCTTCTCGTTTTCCTCCGTTGATGCCTGTTCCGCCTGCCTGTCCTCCGTTCCCTACTCCTCCGTCTTGTATTCCTTCTACTCTGCCAACTTCTCCACCTACTCCTTCCTTTCCTCCTCGTTCGTCAACGCCTCCTCCTGCCTCTCCACCTTCCAGTTCTTCTCTTCCTTATCCGACTTCCCGGGCTGGTCGGCCTCTTCGCCCCACTCTTTAAGAACTCCGTCCCTAAAGGGGGGGTAAATGTAGTCTCCTAATTTTATATTTTATTCAATAACTCTCTTTCTCTCCTTTTCCGTTCTGTAAGTTTTCCCGCGCATCGCCAGATGTCGTTACGCTAGTCTCCCGCCTTCTTGTGTTCGCCATTTTGAAGTATACAACGTTATTTTTCAATGCTCCTATTTATTTGTGAAGAAAAGCTTGATATTTACATTCCCGATGTTTAGATGTTTACATATCAATCCTCGTGTTTCTGTGATTCCATGTCTGTGATTTTGCTTTGAATCACATATTACTTTTACACTTTTGTGAAAATTTTTGGGTATGTTCGTTTAACAGTATTTTCTTAGTGTTAGCCAATTTACATTTTACGGTGATTAAATATTGTTATTAGTGATATTCTCGTGTTTCATATTTTTCATAATAGTTTTTAAGTCAATTTATCTCAATTTACAAATTACATGCTAAATTTACGTTATTTCAAGTGTTTAAATAATTTACGTATTCAAATTTTTGTATTAATTTTATTTCAAATATAATGGTCACCCTTAAAATTCTTTCCCCCCACCCCCGGCGTTTTTAAAAAAAAAAAAAAAAAGAAAAAACCTTTTCCATTTTTTTTAATACCATTTTACCTTAAATCCAAGTAGTAATCAGTTATTAGTAATATGTATTAGTTATACTTTTGTTTTAAATTATGTTATTTTATTTATTAATATTATTGTTTATTTGTTTAAATATAGGTTTGCTGATGACAATTTCTATTCTTTATCAACTTTCATACTGGCAACAGTACCCAATTTTTCTTCTACATCCTCGGGGCCTATCTCCTGTCCAACCTCACCCCTTTCAATATATATATATATATATATATATATATATATATATAGATATATATATAAATATATATATATATATATATAATATATATATATATATATAATATATTTATATACGACGGGAGTCACCAGAATGAAGGGGTTGAAGGTTGACAGCAGATCGGCCCCGAGGATGTAGAATAAAAATCGGGTCTTTGTTGGTATGAAGGTTGATAAAGACTAGGAATTGTCATCAGCAAACCTATATTTAAACAAAATAAACAATATAATGAATAAACAAAAATAATTTAATAAAATAAATAATACATAATACAAAATACATGAAATCAAAGTATAAGAATATAATAAAAATGTATAAAATAAGAAAATAAAAAAAGTTTCCAAAATTTTGAAGTTTTCTTTAAGGGGAAATTTTAAGGGTGACCATTATATTAATGAAATAAAATTAAATAAAAAAATTTGAATACGTAAATTATTTAAACACTTGAAATAACGTAAAATTTAGCATGCAATTTGTAAATGAGATAAATTAACTTAAAACTATATGAAAAATATAACACGAGAAAAATCAACTAACAACCAATATTAATGACGAAAATGTAAATGGCTACACTAATAAAATATTGTTAGATACGTACCATAACTTTTCAAAAAAGATGGTAAGAAATAATCGAGACCACGTCAATATTGCGTTTTAAACATTATCGGTGGAATCGCAGAAAAACAGGGATTGATATGTACACATACAAACATCGGAATGTAAATAAAATCAATCTTTTCTCACAAAATGAAAAAGGAGCATTGAAAAATAACGTATACTTCAAAATGGCGATGACAAGAAGAAGGAGGGAGACGAGCGTGTAAGAGCGCCCTCTGGAGCGAAGGCGGGAAAGCTGAGAGCGGAAGAAGAGAGAGAGAGAGAGAGAGAGAGAGAGAGAGAGAGAGAGAGAGAGAGAGAGAGAGAGGAGAGAGAGAGAGAGAGAGAGAGAGAGAGAGAGAGAGAGAGAGAGAGAGAGAATTGAATAAAATATAAAATAAGGAGACTACATTTACCCCCCCTCTAGGGACGGAGTCTTGAAAGAGGAGAGTGGAAGTTTGGAGCGTGACGGAACGGGGAGAATGAACGCAAAAGGAGGGGTCATGTCAGTTGAAACGTGGGTTCAGAAACTCGGAAGCGTGATCCCAACAACGGACATGCTCTCGACCTTTGGTCCAAGCTGTAATATCAACGACAATAAAATGTATGTGACTTAATTGATAAAAAGGAAGGTCGGCGAGCGGAGCCGAAAGTGAAGTGACGGCCAGAGCCGAAATTGGAGCAGCAGTCGGAACTGTAAATGAAGTAACAACCGGAGTTGAAGGATGATGAGCGGAGTCTTTAAAAAAGGGATGGAAAAGCCGGAGCCGGAGGGGAAAAGGGGGACGAAGTGGAAGAGGAAAGAAGAGGCATAGTTGAGAAAAGAGAAAAGTTCTGAAAAAGGGTAATCACACAAAGAAGACTACAGCGCTAAAAAGATACAAGTCTTTGCGACTGAAAAAGAAGGCAGCAGTGTTAACCAGAAAAGTACTAAGGGTTCACACTATATTCCTAGCTATATCGTACTATCTGTGACACCGTAGATCCCTATTATAAGCTTACCATTGTAATTATGTTTGAGTCCGTTCAGAGTCGGAATTTTCGATGATATTTGAGTGATTTCACCGTCTTACAAGGTGACCATATTCATAAAAAAATGTACACGAAAATTAATGTGAGAATATCATAAATCGGCTGGCAGGGGAACACTGCCGCAAATCTGCCTATACTAACTAAACTAATCTAAAATAACTTAAAATTAGGAAGGTACTTAAGTCTAAAATGTAAAAACTGGGGCATGAAAAACCCGAAAAAAAAAAATAAAAAAAATAATTACAATGGTGGGGAAGGCAACGGCACCTTACAAATCTGCCTGTTATTTTTTTGGCAGACCCCGAAAATAATGAATAATGTTGAAATGAGGCCTGAACAATAGGCCAAAAATGCATAAAATATTATCTATAGACGTAAAAATATTTGCAAAAATATACGTAAAATTTGGTAAAAAAAAATATATATCCGGAGAATTGCGTTCGGTGAAATCTGAGAAGTCAGACACGTCTTGGAGGTTCGTGTAGGCCAGGAGTTGTTCTGTCACACGGGCACTTCACAGAATGAAGGGGTTGAAGTTGACCGAAGCAGATCGGCCCCCGAGGAATTGTAGAAAAAAATTCGGGTCTTTGTTGTATGAAGTGTTGAATAAAGACTTAGGAATGTCATCAGCAAACCATATATTTAAACAAAGTAAAAACTAATTAAAATATATTAATCTACAATCCTTCTTCAATAAAATAAGCTGTTACATTAAGACTAATTACATCTAATCCTTCTGTATAAGAATAAGCTGTTAATTAAGCGATAATTAAAAATAAGAAAATAAAAGTTTCCCAAAAAATGAAGTTTTCTTTAAGGGGGAACTTTAAGGGTTTATTTATTTATTATAAGGGTTTCTGTTTATTCATGGCTTTAAAAGTAGTCGCCTTTCAGTCCTGTAATTAAACCACAAGAAACTGTAAACTAGTGAAGCAACAGTAAATTAACAGGAATAATTAAATAAAGATATCTTCAAAATATTATTAAGAACATGCGAGAAAAACATCAGATATTGAATCTATTTTAATATAATAGTTTTTGCTACCCAACCCTGACAATTTTTCCCTTACACTGACTTTCTGATTTAAGAGAAAAGAATACATAGATATATTTTCTTGAATACCTCGCTAAAAAAGCTATAAAAACGTTATTCCACCCAGATCTGTGTAAAATGTATACTGACGTTACCAAAAAGTTATAGAAACAGAAGAATAAAAATATTTACTATTTAAAAACTTTTACAAAATGACCCAAATACTGAGATTTAATTCAATCAACAGAAATCTATTCACAATACTTAGACTGTGAAAGATTATTATTTACGAAAGTGTTATATATATGTGGCAATAAAGGTATTGATTTTTCTTAAAAACGCACATTCTAAAAATTGGAAGACATTGTTTTTTACTGAATAAGTACATGAATATTCTTTAAAATTTGTTTGTGAAATGAATATATATACATTGTAAAGTACAAAAATCGTAGTCTTCAACAGGAAAATGAAAGCAGAAAAAAGCAGTACAAATTGAGAAAAATTATGCATTTGTAATATTATATATATATATATATATATATATATATATATATATATATATATAAACTATATATATCTTAAATATTTTAATATATATATATATATATATATATATATATATATTATATATATATATATATATAATATATATATATATATACTATATATATAAATATATATATATTGCACTTTAAAATTTTTATTTTAAGAAAGGAAGATTTTTTTTTATCCCATTTATGAAGCCAGGTATTTGACCTAAATTTCTCTTTAACTTCTTTTTCCTTGGAGTGTTTATAAGATAACTTGTCCGCGCTTCTATATCACTTGTGGAAATCATTTCTGGGAAAATAAATGAGATTTTTAGAATATAAGGTAATATGATAAAATTACTGTATTCTCCAAATATAGTAAACAGTCATCTTTTATTATTTTTATGTTATAGAAGTACGAAAGTATGTCTATGCTAAATTCCAATAGTAACAGATAAGTTTTAAAAACACTAAACCTTAAAATTAGTGATGCACCGATACCATGGTATCGGTATCGGTGTGTATCGGTCGATTTTGAAATATCAGTATTCTGTTAAATTGTTGTGGTAGTAGTAATATTGGCTAAACAGCAGAAATTTTTCCGATGACTTTAAACAGAGTACCAAACATTTTGCCTCTTTGAAAAAATATATATATATATATAATATATATATATTATATATATATATATATATATAATATATATAATATATATATAGAATAGTATGTAATATTATATATCATCAATTGTCTTCCTTTTTTCCCCAAGACTGGAGTAAGGTGCGTTACATGATCGGAAAAGGAAAATAGTAGAAGAACATGACACAGTCGAAAAGAAAGCCCAGCATTACCGCCCCCTCTATACCTATTACTGAGAACTCGTCGCAGTCAGAAAATCCACCCTAGAGCTTTACGGGACCGCGACGGACCCTTACTATGGCATATCGTCAAGTGTAGGGTTCATCCCCTGGCCCAGGTGGACCACAACCATACCCCCTCACAAAACCAATCCATTCTCTCCTATTACATGCACCTTATTTCTCGCCTCTGCCAAAACTCACACTCTCTCCTTTTCCCCAACCATTATCGTCTTACAACCTCAATCCACTTTTTTTCTTCGGTATCCCAGCCGGTCGATTCTCAACACACTCACCACTATACATCCGCGTGACCAAACCACTGTCATTCATTCCTTCCACATGACCAATAAACCATCTCAATTTACTTTCAGTTATTCTCTCATTTACCCCTTCTTCACACCACATAACTCTCTAATACGTTCATTCCACATTTTATCAATTCTTTTCACACCTAACACGCCCCAAAGATTGTCTATCTGAACACATTGAACTTTAGATCTATACCTCTTATTCCAGACCATAGTCTCACTACTATACATTAACACAGGTAACAACCATATACCCTCATGTAAGACCCTAGCGCACTCAACACTTAATCCCTTTACATCCACCAATGATTTAATTGCACCAGCCACCTTCCTGCCATTCACAACTTTCCTACTCACTTCATCATCCGTCCCCTTTTTCATCCAACATATATCCTAAATATTTAAAACTTTCAGACACTTGTTCCAAGCGTGCCACACAGTAATCATAACATAAACTACACACCCAAGACTGTCCTCACTCACAACCATAACACTTACTCTTATCTACGTTTACTTCAAACCCCTCCTTACATACCCTGCCCCAAATCTTCTCTACCAATCCTCTCAAACTCTCTTCAGATTCACCACACAAAACCAAATCATCCGCATATAATAGGTAGGGCACCCTCCACTCTCCATCATTCTAACAACATTTCCTGCCACCCCAATCTCTAATTTTTTTCATAACCCGATCCAATAACAAATTGAATAACCAAGGAATAACACATCCCGCATCACTCGCTATAATATGAAACCAATCACTTGTGACAACATTTATTCTTACACACGTTTTACAATCGTCATACATACTTTTGATAACATCAGAAGCCTACCACCAACGCCATTTATCACAAACACCTGCCATCGGCTTCCCTAATTTAAATCCTATCATACGCCTGTTGCAAACCATAAAAAATAAAAACAATTTATTCTTCTTCTCCCTCATTTTCTGACATTTGTTTAAAAAGAAAAAAAAAAAGAAAAAAAAGAATATAAATATAAAAATGATTAAATATATTTTATAAAGATATATATATATATATATATATATATACTATATATATATATATAGTATATATATTATTATATATATATTATATATTTGATTCTCATAGTGGAATGTAGTCTTGTCTAACTAGCATACTTGAGAACAATGCAGCATGTCTTTTGTGTGAACCTCACGAACCCCAGCACGTGCTATAGATCATTTGATAACTGCACTTCGACATTAGCATTTACACTCACTTATCATTATCAACCTCATTTCTTTCCCTTATTTTTCATAAATTTACCATTATTCTCTCCACCCTTATACAGTTCAATTTTTATTTTTTTCCCCACCATAGATCCCATAAATAATATAATAATGTATAAGTAGCCCTCCCCTTTTCCCAATCACACGCCTTTGCGGCTATCCGTGCCTCTCGCACGCGATTATATATCCCAACCTATCCCGTGTAGAAGGGTACAGCATTGAAAAACTCATTACCGCCACCTCTGACCCGGGCCCATAGGGAACCTCTCAGCTAGACCGGCGAGAGAGCGACTCCACTTATGGTAGTATACTACATTTGCGCGAAGACTTATAGTGCCGTGTGGTAACACGAGAGTTGCGCCCCACATTAAAGTTTCCGGAGGGATCTTCGAGCCACATCCACAGCCCACCTCGAGTGGTACCGATGATATGTATGGGTACTCTGACTGTGACCTGCTGTAGAGAGAAGGATTACCCTTCCTTATGAAAATATAACGTCTTTGCAGTAAAGACTCAATTAGATCGATATGAAAATGTTGTATTACCTCTAGTGTCATCATGGTGAACGAAGCTGATGCAACACTTTATATGGAAAAGTCCCTTAAAAGAAATAAATACTTGTAAGACCAAAGGTACTCGAGGACCAACAATAAATTACCCATCTGCAAGCTCCCAGACACATGAACCCTAACATATACCCTACAATAAATTCTAAGACACTAAAAACCCAATAATATATGCTTCTTCTTCTACACTAGAAGAGGATACATTTGCAAAAATTTACCTCGATAATTCTCGACAAGCACCCCGAACACTCAGGTACCCCAACAGCCCGGCATCCCGTGTGCCCCCACGTACAGTCTACTATACTTACTCCATACGCGGCACCTCAGGTTCAGCAGACATTGTCATAATCCGATGTCATCACATACTGCATCCACTACCTCCAAAACTCTTACTGAGCCACAAACCCATTCTTCTCAGTAGCGGCACTTGAAAAAAAGCCCCTAGCAGAGTTGAAGACCCTCCAGTGCCACACTTATATGAGAAGAAGCCATTCTCGGTAAAAGCTGACAGCGAAATCAAGTCCTATCGTCATCCTTACGATCCCTGAGTTTTCCTACTATATTTCAAACTCTGATAGACTAAGAAACACATCATTAGCACATTTATTGTCCTATTCCAGAGACGACGAAGAAAACACATGTCTTTATGAGAAAGAACTCCAAACAGAGAAAAATTTCAACAAGTACACCAAACATTATCAGAATTCCCACTACCAGGGAAACTCCTGACAAACAAAAACCCCCGTTACTAATGACTAAACACCCCCACTATATCAGCCTACAAAGGTCAAATAGTCACCAACAGTACAGTGTTCGCACGTTATCCCTCGACACCAGACGAATGCTATCAAATGTCAACTTTGTACATCCCGAAATACTAGTAGAGGGACTGACATATGCCCAAATCTGGAAGAATTATTACACACTCCATGTGAAAACACCCCTAACTGCAGAAACCTGTAAAGGACCCCACAGTGCTTCCTCTTTCAAATGCCCTTTACATTCAGCCGAGGTTTTCACTAATACTACTACATAAACTATGGGACGAAAACATTACGCCAGCTCACATGAAAATTCCAGACAAATCAAAAATCAATTACGACCACAATACATACCCCCACGCCTCACTGTTATCCCCCAACACAACCCTATCCTGATAGAACTCCTCTCGTAAATTCGTTGAAACTCAGGCAAATACTGCAACCAGTCTACCTTACTGCCCACAACACCAACTTCTCAAGCACAAAAGCAAAGCCCTTGATTCGAATCTACCAGAGTCCAAAGCCATCAAACACACTTACCCTCGGCATTAACTCCAAAAGCTACCAATGAAAACTAACTAGCTACCCATACAAAATTGAAACATCCTCCAACACAACCTGTCATAACTCACCAATTGGTCACCAATTCACGAAGAGACACATTCTGTCACTTCCATTCGACCTCCCCACTATTACTAAACCCTAGGATAACAAGATGTTTACCAAACCACACAGAGAAACAGTCGCCAGTTGATAAAGATTACGATTAAATAAGAGCACCGAATTCTATACATCAACAGTAACCCAACAGATGAGTAAAATGCAACTCAGAGACCCGCCATAAGATCTTTCTGAGACAAATGCGAGCTTTAGCAACCAAACAACCCCAACTAATGAACAAACTCACCAACAATCATATAGTCTAACAAGACAGTTATTAGATCCTCTGAATTATTACCCATAACATCTTCGTCCCGAGTTTCCTTATCAGCCCTCTCTAAGATAATCTATACCTAGAAGAATAAGTGGTCAGACTCCCAAATAAGATCTCATGCGAGAATCACATTCTCTTTCTAATGCTTCCGCCTTACCAGAGAAAGGTGAATGAAAACTTGTTAAAACAGTAACGTACGCAAACCTCTAAACGTTCTGGGTCTGAAGGAGGCATGAAGATGAGAAGTCCCCATTCTTCAATCAAACTACCCAATTTCCCAAAATCATCCGCATGATAACTATCGGAAAATTCTCCGAAATCAACCTGCCATTCATACGTCCCTAATGGATCGATTGTCGTAACCAATAATTCTCAAAAACTACCTTTACGATACACACTTCCTTCCCCATTTCCATAACACTCTATGCCCCTCCCACACTTTTCTAGATCGCTGCAAGGCGGTTCTATACTCTCTCACTAATAAATAATGAAGCATACGAAATACTAAACTATTAAACCAACCACACCCACATAAACAAGTTGATGTTAGAAATCAACTCTATCTCGAATTCTAGTGAAGAAACTATTCACAAATACAACTGGACAACATCCAACACTAATGTCAGTAACACCTAAAATTCTCTGCGATTGTACATACTCTGCCAACCCAGTTATGTACTCCCTTCTCGCCGAGAAAACACTTCCAATCTGAACCCACCCTACTTACCCCAGATCAACATAAGAGGACAAATTGTAACATAAAAGCCACCATGCAATAATATTCATAACTAACATGACTACTTTCTTCCAATGGAATTGTTGGCTATACTCTTCGAAGAACTTACAACTCAATAAACAAAATTACACCAAAGTGTAATTGATTTACAGAACTCCGAACAATATCTCGTTACTTCTTTCGAACCATTGAATTAAATTCCGTTACTTCATATAAGAAAGAAAGGTGCACGATCGACGACAATTAGGGACAAGAGTCAGGAACTACTCAATTCACACAATCTATCCCCTATTCCCAGTCCCTCTCCAAACCAACTTCATGACGATACGGCAAGATCCCTGCTCCATGACAATTTACTAATATGTTCAATCCTACTAGCTCCGAGTAAGTGAATTTAACTATCAACATCGCCAGATCTTTTAAAAAACAGCTCCCTGCTCACGGTATGTATACATAAGGATCAACCACCGCCACCCCTACATGGGGGACTCTGTTCACATTCATCTAAGTAAAGATCATACTAGATCCCTAACCCTTATCCCAGGGATGCCATAACACAGTCCCAAACCACAATGAAACGTTTTAGATACACACAATTCTTCTTGTATTGATATTTCATTTTTTCTCCCATTCCCTTATGGATCGTTTTACCTGGTCGCCCGCTTTATTATTTATTCGGCAGTTTTCATTACCCAATAGCATTAAATGAGCTTGTTCCAAGGCCAAGCAAAAAACCCAACTCCAGCTGGCGTTATGATCGAGCGGAGTGCGCTCCTTTTTATCAGACCACCGCTATCCTCTTTCTCCTTTCAATAAACGATTTCCGACTTTGATGATGCCTTTTGCTTCTTCCAGAAGGTAGTCATCTCGGCAGCGAAAGCTTGCATCCGCAGTCTTCCTAGGGCAGGCGGTCGGCAAACCCCTTGTGGGCGCCAAGAGTTGCGCACAAGCCAAACAGGAAAAGAGAACTCTACAGCAATACAAAAGACCCGTACCACCCCAAACATGATTATTTTTTAAAGCAGCCGCAGCGAGATCTCGGCATATTAAATCGCGAAACGCTGTAAACATATTTTCGAAACTTAGCCATATCGACTGTTCACTCCAAACTCCCCTTCCTTTAGTGTGGAAGTTACACAAAAATATCTCGTCGCTCCAAAAACTCATCACCACAGTCCTCCGTTATGGGCCTGATGTAACTGATACGATCTCCGCTCCTTCGGTGGTAGCGGATGCGTTAGGTTATAGCTTTGCCTAGCCATTCGAGTTCATTCGCTACACTTGAAGCCTTTCAAAAACTGAGAAACTGACACAGCACTGCCAAACTTTTCAACAGCGAAAGGGAAGATCATACCTACAACCTCTTTTTACACTTGCAGAGATCAAAGACTGCTCTTGCTAGTAGCAAAGACGGCGCTCTTGGTCCAGACATGATTCGTACATCATGCCCCGTCATATCCATCATCCTTCGGCGTCAGCAATTTTGCTGGATTTATATAACAGAATCTGGATCGAATCCTCTTTTCCATCATCTACCACGACTTTTGTAATTCCTATCCCCAACCTGGAAAAGATCCAGCTGGCGGACAACCAAAGAACAATTTCACTGACCTGCCATACCTGTAAATTAATGGAGAAAAAGGTTTCAGGCCGCCTTTCTCCTGTCTGGAGAGTCGCCAAGCTTTTTCAAACTTCCAGTTGGCTTTCGCAAAAATCGTTCGACCGCGGACCCTTGTTAAAACTAGGACCACGACATCCGGAAGCCTTCCAACAAAATGACCTTGGTCGTCTTCTTTGACCTTGAAAAAGCTTGACGACACAACATGGAGAACTGGAGTTCTTCTTAAACTCCATCGCTCGTTTTCCCGGACAACTCCCTCTTTTCATTAAAGTCTTTTATCAAACAGATCCATCCAAGTTTGGTGCTCTTCTAGTCTGTCACGCCACTTTACTCTGATGAAGCGTTCGCAGGCAATGTTTAAGTTACGATTACTATTTGCTCGTTGATTTAATACATTGTTACTTTATTTCCCAGCGATGGTTCAATTTTCTCTCTATGTTGATGACCTTGCGTTATATATATAGCCGTTGCCAAGCTGCCTTTTCTCGAAGGCAACTTCAACTTGCTATTGAAAATATTTCACAATGGGGTAACTCCCATGCCGTCCATTTTTCTCCCACCAAAACTTCAGCAGTGCTTTTCAAGAAAAAGGAGAATCGATAAAAACTTGCACCTCCTTCCAGCAATCCTTAACTTATATTGCTCGCCCATTCCTGTAAACCCACAGTCAAATTTCTAGGGCTCATCCTAGACACCACTTAACAGATGCACCGCAATTAAATACCTAAAAACAACCTGTCATCGTGCCCTTGACCGTTACGATCTGCGCCTCAAAATCTTGGGTGCTATCGCAAGTCCTTTTACGTCTATTATTAAAAATATTTTACGAAGCTTGACTATTGCTGTGTAGTATATGGTCAGCCTCCCGCTTTTACTCTACTGCACTGTTGGATCCCATTACCAAAAACGAGCGATCCCGTATCTCCACTGGAGCCTTCCGATCTCCCCCCCCGGGTAAGTCTTGAAGTTGAAGCCCAATGTGATGCCACTCTCCTTCGAAAGAAATACATCATGTTGCACAAGTTATCTTCTTTTTCAAAACTTTATATCTTCACTTGTTCTGACACCTATTTCTGCTGCGAGGTGCCTCAGAATCCTAATTACTGGCCATTTGCAACACGGTCCATAACATCCTTAATATCCTTAATATCCCTTTACGAAAAGTGCTGTCCTTTCTCATTACGATGAGAGGATACACACCTTGTTATTCCCCTCTCGCCACCCATTTGCTTGGCTCTGACCGCTCTTCCAAATCAATCCATTCTGCTGCCTTGTTAAAGCCATCATTCCTGTCTCATTCCACAGTTCATGATGAGTTTACTCCAGTTTTTACCGATGCCTCTAAAACCGGAACAGTGAGTGGGCGCATCTGCTGTCTTACCTGATCGCAACCTTTCCCATTACCCTTCCCCCTCATGCTTCAATTTTCACAGCAGAATTAATGCCTAAATGATTAGCCTTTCTCAAATTCTAACATTAAACCAAAGACCAATCTTATGTCATTTATTCAGATTCTCAGCGCGCTCAAAGCGCTTAAAACCCCTTATTCTAAAAACACAATGTATCTTCGCTGCAGCAATTTCTTCGGCTGCTCCATTCCGCAAGAAACAAATTATTTTTTGTTGGACCCCTTCTCATGGTAGGGGTAACTGCAATGAAATCGCTGACAGAGAGGCCAAAATGCCACCTCCTCTTTTCGAGCTGTTCCAGTACCTCCCGGATGCCATTCGACAACGCCGCCATCAACTGATTACTATCCTCTCTCCGACAAGGTTGCGATCTACATCGACAAAAAGCGACAGGAGACGAAAAAATGAAAGAAGAGAAGAGCGAAACTAAAAAGAAATTAATAAGAAAACCAGATCAACGGAAGGATGGCTCTATCATACCCACCGAACGAAAAACGTATACACGATCATTATGCAACCCTCACATGCCAAACATAATATACAACATAACCAGTCAACACAATTTAATCTATAATGTTACGGAAAACACCCCACTCCCATTTGCAAATTTTGTCGTAGTAATTACACCGCAATACAATGTTCCGACCAAAAATTCCCATAAATTACCCAAAAACATATTATGCGAATTGAAATAAAACCCCAAGGAGTTGGGGGGAGGATCAATCCGCCACCGTCAGTTCAACTTTTACGATCCATAACAACACCTATCCAAAATAAATACCCATATCTTATCGAATCTTCCCACTTTAGAGTAATTCATATTTTTTCTTATCTACAGAGGAATATTCTCCATAAAATTATTTCTCGAATACTAAGACTATAATGCAAGGATTTACTTAATTGTTTGTTTCTTTTAGTATATAATTTAATTGCACTAATAATATTATTCTCCATATTAAATCCTCTTTTGACCGTCGAAATATGTAAGATACCAACCCAGCCGCCATGGTTATATTTTACATTCAACCCACGTGGCCGCTTGAAGAGCCGTCCGGAGTCCTATCACACTACACAAAAAAATAACTAACTAACCTATATATATATATAACTAATATAATAAACTATATATATATATATAATATATATAATAAATAACAATATATGAAATAATTAATCATAATATATATATATATATATATATATATATATATCTCACACTCCGAAAATCTGCATAATACTTAACAGTAATGAAAGGTGATAGTGAATGTGTGTGGCTAATTAATCGATTGCAAGAGAAGAGAACTAATAATTTCTGGAATAAGGTATTTAAGAGAGTAATGAGATAGACTGAAGAACATTGAAAGATAGTAAAATCGCAAGTAAGATGAAATTAACTGGATTTCTAATATACCCAAGACACGGAGGCGAGATGGATGATTATTGAAGATTTGAAGATTCACGATAATAAAGAGATATAATATAGAGAGATATAAGTTCTGAAAATCTATAGCAGTTAGAGAGGGCGGTCCGATGGTTTCTTCCCCGAGTTTTGAGGGAGTGTGCTATCTTACTGACCCCGCCCCTTGTTCAACTATATTCTCTAGTCTCGAATACTAAACACTTTCCCTCAGGTTGGAAGCACGCACATGCCAACCTATTCCGAAAAAAAAGCCGCTCTGATCTTTCTAGCTATCGCCCTAGAACCTCACTTATATTCTATCTAAGGTCTTTGAACCCTTCTCAACTCTCATTTCTTAGATCATCTGGAATCTCTTTCACTTCTTTTTAGATCGCCAGTACGGCTTTCGGCGCTCTATATATTTACTGCGCGATATACTTCCGTTTTTACTGCTTTTATGGTTTTTCCCCCTATATTTAACTACGGGAGACTTGCATGGGCGCTGGACATATCCAAGAATTGACGGATAATGGAACAGTGTGTCACTTTGCTCTCAAGCTCCCCTCTTGGATTTCCCCCTTTTTCTTTGCTTACAATATATCTAGTTTTCTTTCCAACTTAAAACTCAATATCACATGTGAATAGAAAGGACATTCTTAATATAGACACAATATGGTGAATTCCTACACTGGTTCTGTCTATCTATATACTAATATCAAAACATACAAATTTCAGAAATTATACATACACAGAAGACAAAACAAAACATACAACATAACATATAACACATCCAAATATTGCCATAAACTCAACCCATTACATTCTATCAACATACATAAATAATTCATAACTTCCCCTAAATTAACTAAAAAATTTCTTCTTCGTATTAATTTTTCCGATTCTATATCTCACGCTAAATAAATGTAGGAAAGAAAATTATAAACCAGAATAGAAAACATGAACCTTGTGAAATTCAATTCTTAAAAACCAACCTTTTACAAATCTCCCATAAATACTAGGACCCAATTCAACTTTACCATAACCTACTTCGACGTTCTCTCGTCTCTCCATGTACAAATTACATCTAGAAATTAACAATAAACAAAAATGCTGAGAGGAACCTCACATACAACAACGAGTGTACGGCAAGAAAAACCTCAAAAAAAACTAGAGAATTCTAGTTTAGAACTTTACAACAACATTATATAATTACACTCTTCTCATTATACATATAACAAGGAGAACTCATCCGCCCATTGAACCTAATAAAGTACTGCTACTCATATCAGGGGCTAACTATTTCCCGAGCTTTATAGGTTAGGGTCAAAGCCAAGTATAAACTGTATAGGAACATTCCACTTAAACACTTAACCCCTCAGTCTTGCGCAGATGTTGGTGCTCTATCCCTTTTCTATAGGTACCGCAGCGCAGGCTCGAGGAACTTATCACTCGCGTACCCACCACCTTACGACGCCCTCTAAACCACAAGGTAGCGTATATCGGCGCATAGTTTGTGTATAAGAGGGGATAACCCAAGGCTAGTCGCTACT
>JABUQX010071687.1:10000-17929 GCA_015478945.1 Trachelipus rathkii | reverse complement strand
GAGATGTTCTTTGATAAGACTGGAATATATAATTATAAATATATAAAATAATTAATTATATAATTTTATTTATATTATATATATGAATAAATAAATAATAATAATATAAAAAAATATTTATAATATATTATATATATAATATAATAATATATATATATAATATATATATATAATATATATAAATATATATATAATATATAATATGTATAATAATATAATATAATATATATAATAATAATATTATATAATAATATTAATATATATAATATAAATATAATATATTTAATAATATAATATATATTGTATAATATATATATAATAATATATAATATAATATAATATATATAATATATATAAATATAATAATAATAAAATATATATTATATATATATAATATAATATTATATAATTATAATATATATATATATAATTATATATATAATAATAATATATAATTATGGTATATATAATATATATAATAATAATATAATATATTATATATATAATACTATATAATATATATATATTAATATATATAAATAATATAATATATATTAATATAATTATATATATAATAATATATATATATTAATATTTCCTTTTTTTAACCTTATCCCCCTTACCGGGTGATAAATAAAAAATGAAGGAGGATAGGCCGGATAAGAAAAAATAAAAATAAAACTTAAATCTTACGTCAAACAAACTAAGATAAAATTCAACTAGAATTTATTTATATAATAAATAATATAATATCTTATATATATTTATATATATATACTAGATATATATATATATATATATATATTATATATATATATATATATAATATATAATATATATATATATATATATATATATTTATAAATAGTTTTATTTATCTATATTTATTAAATATTTGAAAAATATAATATATATATATATAATATATATATATTATATATTATATATATAATATATATATATATATATATATATATATATATATATAAAATATATATATATATATATATAATATATAATATATATAAGTTCATAACTCAGCTTAATGGACATCTGTTTAACGAATTTCGGAAGCAACTTACAATTTCTGACGCGTCACTAAAAGAAAAACATCACATAAACATTACCTCTTCACTATCTTTGATAAGTCTGATTTTCAATTAAAAATGTTGATTTAAGGGGAGACTTCATAACCAGACCCCCTACTTTTTGAAAGCAAAATCAAAATTTTCACATTTTTTTTTTTATTATCTAAATTAGATAGAAAAAATTCCTCTTAAAACATCGATGGTGTAATTTATTTTTGAAAATTCTAAAAGTTTTTAGATACAGAAATTTAAATTAGAGAGGTGTCGAACTAAAAAATTTATTTTCCAGTCAAAATTGCAATTCCAGGTTTAGGATCAAAAAACGTTTTATTTATAATTATAGAAAATCTAATTTTTTTTTTCATATTTTCAACCTCTAGCTCATTCTTTGGATTTTACTCAGTCAAATAAATAGAGCCGGAGCCGGAGCCGGAGCTGGAGCCGGAGCCGGAGCCGGAGTCTGTGTATATTCATGAAATAATTTTTTTTAGTGAAAAAAATATTGGCAGAAGATGTGCTGAACAATTTTCAAATAGTACAGAATCCTTAGTCGGATCCGGATCCGGATCCGGATCCGGATCCGAAGTCAGAGCCGGAGTCGAAGTCGGAGCCGGAGGCCGGAAAGTCGAAGTCGGAGCCAGCCGGAGCCGGAGGGTATGATTTTTTTTCGAAGAATATTTGTTTTAGAAGATCTGCTGAACAATTTTCAAATAGTGCAGAAACCTTATTCGGATCCGGAGCTGAAGCCGAAGTTGGAGCTGGAGCCGGAGCCGGAGCCGGATCCTGGGTATGATTTTTTTTCTAAAAATATATTTTTAGGTGAAAAAATTTAATTGCCAGAAGACCGTACGAACAATTTTAAATAGTACAGAAACCTTAGTCAGATCCGGAGCTGAAGGTGAAGTCGGAGCCGGAGCCGGAGCCGGAGCCGGAGCCGGAGCCTGGGTATGAATTTAAAAAAAAAAAAAAAAATTTTAGGTGAAAAATTTAATGCCAGAAGACGTACTGAACAATTTTCAAATAGTGCATAATCCTTAGTCGGATCCGGATCCGGAGTCGGAGCCGGAGTCGAAGTGGGAGCCGAAGTCAGAGCCGGTGCGTAGTTTGATTTTTTTTCGAAAATATTTTTTAGCTGTTGAATTTTTTGCCTGAAGAAGTGCTGAACAGTTTTCAAATAGTGCAGAAACCTTAGCTGAATCCGGATCCGGATCCGGAGCGGGAGCCGGATTCGGAGCCGGATTCTGGGTATAAATTTTTTTAAGAAAAATTTTTTTTAGATGAAAAATTTGTTGCCAGAAGACGTGCTGAACAGATTTCAAATAGTGCAAAATCCTTAGTCGGATCCGGATCCGGAGTCGGAGCCGGAGTCGAAGTCGGAGCCAGAGTCAGAGCCGGTGCAATAGTATAAATTTTTTTCAGAAGAATATTTTTTTAGATGAAAAATTTATTGCCAGAAGTCGTGCTAAACAATTTTCAAATAGTGCAGAAACCTTAGTCAGATCCGGAGCCAAAGGTGAAGTCGGAGCCGGAACCGGAGCCGGAACCTGGGTATGAATTTTTTTTCAAAAAATATTTTTTAGGTGAAAAATTTAATGCCAGAAGACTCACTGAACAATTTTCAAATAGTGCAGAAACCTTAGTCAGGTCCGGATCCGGATCCGGATCCGGATTCGGAGACGGATCCTGGGTATAAATTTTTTCAAGAAATAATTTTCTTAGATGAAAATTTTATTGCCAGAAGGACTGTTGAACAAAATTTCAAAAATAGTGCAGAATCCTTAATCGGATCCGGATTTGGAGTCGGAGCCGGAAGCCGGATTCAAAGTCGGAGATGGAGTCGGAGCCAGATTTGAAATTTGGAAAAAAAATTATTTTTTTTAGTAAAAACATTTATTGCCGAAAGACGTGCTGAACAATTTCAAAATAGTTCAGAACTTTAGTCGGAGTCCGGAGCCGGAGCCGGAGCCGAAGCCGGACCCGGGTATGAATGTAGCCCAACACTATCGAAGGTTGAAGACTCGCTTTCCGGAAGACGAACTGAACAATTTTCAAATTTAGTTAAAAACCTTAGTCAGATCCGGAGCAGAAAGTGAAGTCGGAGCTGGAGTAGGTGCCGGAGCTGGAAGTCGAGCCGGAGCCGGAGCCGGGAGCCTGGTATGAATTTTTTTCAAGAAAATATTTTTTAGGTGAAAAAATTAATGCCAAAAAACGTACTGAACAAATTTTTCAAAATAGTACAGAAAACCTTTAGTCGGGTTCGGCATCCGGATCAGATTCGGAGCCCTTATCCTTGGTATAAAATTTTTTCAAGAGATAATTTCTTAGATGAAAATTTATTTAAGAAAGGACTGCTGAACAAAATTTCAAAAATAGTTTGCAGAATCCTAATCGGATTCCGGATCGGAGCCGGAGTCGACAGTCGGAGCCGGAGTATGGTTTTATTTCGAAAAATATTTTTTTGTGAAAAATTTATTGATAGAAGAGTGCGACCAATTTTCAAATAGTGCAGAAACCTTAGGTGGATCCGGATCCGGAGCGGAGGCCGGTTCGGAGGCCCGAGAGCCGGAACCGGATCCTGGGTAATTAATTTCTTTCAAAAAATATCTTTTTAGGCGAAAAAATGTTTTGCCAGAAGACGTTTAAACAATTTTCAATTAGTACAAAAACTTTAGTCGGATCCGGAGCCGGAATCCGGAGACCGAACCCGGAGCCGGATCCTGGGTGTGAATTTTTTTTAAGAAATATTTTTTTAGTTGAAAAATTTTATGAAAGAAGGATGTGCTGAACAATTTACAAATAGTGTAGGAACCTTTGATGGATCCGGATCCGGAGACGGATCCGGAGTCGGAGCGGAGCCGGATCTTGCTTATAAATATTTTTTGAAGAAAATATTTTTTTAGTTGAAAAATGTATTGCCAGAAGGACTTGCTGACTAATTTTTCAAATAGTTCAAAAACCTTAGTCGGATCCGGATCAGGAGTCGGAAACCCGGAGCCGGAGTTAGAGCCGGATCCTGTTGTATGAAATTTTTTCAAGAAATATTTTTTAGATGAAAAATTTATTGCCGGAAGACGTGTTGAACAATGTTCAAATAGTGCAGAAACCTTAGTGGATCCGGATCCGGATCCGGATCGGAAACGAAGCCGATTCATGGGTATAATTCTGTTCTATAAATAGTTTTTTTTGTGAAAAGTTTTATTGCCAGAAGACGTGCTAAACCAATTTTCAAATAGTGCAGAAAACTTAGTCGGATCCGCTCCGGATCTGGAGCCGCAGCCGGAGTATGAAACGGAACCGGATTCTGGGAAAATTTTTTCAAAAAAAATATTTTTGTACTGTGAAAAAATTATTGCCCAGAAAGTACTGCACCAATTTTCTCAAACAGTGCAGAAACTATAGTCGGAGCCGGAAGAGAAAATAATATTATTTTTCTTTGCTTTCTGGTAAAAGAAATATATCAAAGGCTTGAATTGATTCAATTGAAAAAGAATATATATATATATATATATATATATATATATATATATATATAGTATATATATATATATATATAGATATATATATATATATATATATATATATATATATATATTAATATATATATAATATATATATATATATATATATATATATATATATATATAATATATATATATATAATATATATATAATATATATAAATATATATATTATATATATATATATTAAATATATAATATATATATATATATTGGATTGGGTTATAAAAGAATCAGAGGTGGGGTGAGGTAGCAAGGGATTGGTGTTAGAGTAATGAGAATGAAGAGAGTGGAGGCGTGCCTAACCCTATTATATGCGGATTGATTTAGTTTAGTGTGGCGAATCTGAAATAGCTTTTGAGGGGATTAGTAGAGAGAGATTTGGGCAGGTGTGTAAAAGGAGGGTTTGAAAGTAAAACGTTAGAATAGAGTAAGGTTATGTTGAAGGGAGGATATTCGTTGCTGCTTGTAAAGTATGTTAGATGGTGAGCAGCTGAACAAGTGTCTGAGTTTAAATATTTAGGCATAGTATGGTGGGATGAAAAGGAACGGATGATGCAGAATGTTGTAGTAGTTGGAAAGTTGTGAATGGAAGGAAGATGCCTTGTTGCAATTAAATCCTTAGTGGATGCAAAAGGAATTAAGTCTTGAGTGGGCTAGGGTCTTACATGACGGTATGCTATTAACCTGGCTAATGGTATAGTAGTGAGGACTATGCGTCATAGAATAAGAGGTACAGATTATAAAGCTATTAGATATGAGAAAATTCTGCTGGCGTTTACCACGGCATTTTGATGGGTTGCTCCTGGGTTACAAGAGCAACCAACCAAAGTCAAGCCACGCCAACATGGGCACAAGATGCTTGTTGCGATAAATTTGCAATAATAAGACGATGAAAAAATTCACGTGGCGCCCCAGGACTCGAACCATCGACAACAGCGTCGCCGTGACAATGGTACAGGGAGGCTCTACCACTAGGTTCGATCTGCCCACTCCAGAAAAAGAAGGTTATCTCCAGCGTACAGTATTCAAGTCTCCTACTTCGATATCACTGCTTTGAAACTCGATACTTTTTTAAATCCATAGAAGGGTGCTTTTAACCCCTTACTGGGGCTACACAGCATTCTGCTAGTTTGCTTCCGTGTTACAGGAGCAACCAACCAAAGTCAGGGCCATGCCGACATGGAACATCATTTTTTGTGCGATAAATTTGACGAATAATAAGACTAGAAAAATTCATTCGCGCCAGGACTCGAAACCGATCAACAACAGCGTCAACCGTTGTAGCACAATTTACAGAAGTCCACCACTAGTCCGCATCCGACACCACAAAAAAAATAAGGTATCTCTTTACAGTTTTCAAGTTTCCTGCTTCGATATCAAACTGCTTTGAAACTCGATACTTATTTAAAAATTCATAGAAGTGTTGGTTGGAACCCCTGCATGGGCTTACACGGCATTATTCTGTGGTGCTCCTGAGGTTTACAGGAGCAACCGACCAAAGTCAAGGAACGCCGACATGGGCACAACATGCTTGTTGCGACAAATTTGCAATAATAAGACGAGAAAAAAAAATTTCACTCGCGCCAGGACTCGAACCATCGACAAACAGCGTCGCCGTTAGGACAATACAGGAGGCTCTACCACTATTGCGATCCGACCTTCCCAGAAAAAGAAGCATCTCAGAAGTTTTCAAATTTCCTGTTTCGATATCACTGCTTTGAAAATCGATATTTATTCAAATCCATAGAAGGGTGGTTGGAACCCCTGTTGGGGCTAAACGGCAATTCTGCCAGTTTGCTCCCGTGTTACAGGAGCAACCAACCAAAGGTCAGGCCACGCCGATATGGGAACATCATTCTTGTTGCGACAAATTTGCATTAATAAGACAAAGAAAAATTTCACTCGCGCCAGGGACTCGAACCATCGATTACAGCGTCGCTGTTAGACCAATGTACAAGAGGTTAAACCACTAGTCAGATCCGACATCCCAGAAAAAAAGGTATTTCTTTACAGTTTTTAAGTTTCCTGCTTCGATTTCACTGCCCTTTTGAAACTCGATACTATTAAAATCCACAGAAGGATGGTTGGAACCCCTTCTGGGCTACACGGCATTCTTCTGAGGGGTGCTCATGGGTAACAGAACCAACCGACCAAGGTCAAGAACGCCAACAGGCACACAACATGCTTCTTACGACAAATTTTCATAATAAGACAAAAAAAATTTCGCTCGCCCCAGGACTCGAACTATCGACAACAGCGTCGCTGCTAGACAATGTACAAGAGGTTAAACTAGTCCGATCCGCCTCCCTAGAAAAGAACGCATCTCGGAAGTTTTCAAATTTCCTGCTTCAATATCACTGCTTTAAAACTCGACACTTACTTAAATTCACAGAAGGGTGATTGGAATCTCTGCTGGGGCTACACGGCATTCTTCTGGGGTGCTCCTGGGTTACAGGAGCAACCGACCAAAGCCAAGGAACGCCGACATGCGCACAACATCATTCTTGTTGCAATAAATTTGCAATAATAAGACGAAAAAAATTTCACTCGCGACCAGGACTCGAACCATTCGAAAATGCGTCGCCGGTTAGACAATGTAGAGTGGCTCTACCACTAGTCTGCATCCACCTCCCCAGAAAAAGAAGGCCTCTCGAAAGTTTTCAAATCTCCTGCTTCGATATCACTGCTTTGAAACTCATACTTATTTAAATCCACAGAAGGATGGTTGGAACCCCTGCTGGGGCTACACGGCATTCTTCAGGGGTGTTCATGTGTTACAGGAGCAACCGACCAAAGTCAAGGAACGCCGACATGCGCACAATATGCTTGTTGCGACAAATTTACCAATAATAAGACGAAAAAAAAATTTTCACTTGCGCCAGGACTCGAACCATCGACAAAAGCGCGTCGCCCTTAGACAATGTACAGGAGGGTCTACCACTAGTCCGATGCGTCTCCCCAAAAAAAAAGAAGGCATCTCGGAAGATTTCCAAATCTCCTGCTTCGATATCACTGCTTTGAAACTCGCTGCATATTTAAATCCACAGAAGGGTGGTTGAACCCCCCCCTGGGGCTTACACGGCATTTTTCAGGGTGCTCATGGGATACAGGAGCCAGCCGACAAAGTCAAGGATCGCGACATGCGCGCAACATGCCTCGTTGCGAGAAATTTGCATAAAAAACGAAAAAAATTTCACTCGCGCCAGGACACGAACCATCGACAAGAGCGTCGCCGTTAGACAATGTACAGGAGGCTTTACTACTTACTAGTCCGATCCGCCTCTCCAAAAAAGAAGACATCTCGGAACAGTTTTCAAGTC
>JABUQX010071687.1:0-5000 GCA_015478945.1 Trachelipus rathkii | reverse complement strand
CTCCTCACACGGGGAGGCAATGCCATTTGGGATACTAGCCTCCTTACATTCACTAGTTCTCGGGATCTCATGCACACGTCAGGTGCACATTGCACAAGTAAATGTACTAGAAACCTGAGCAGGAGAAGGAGTAGGAGGAGGGATGTCAGAATCGCCCAGGTAGAATTCTAGATGGAAAAAGGAGCGCAGACGATTGACCTTGTTTAGAAGGAGATGTAACTACAGAACCGCAGAGCGAATAAGGAGACAAGGCAGATTTTGCAATTGGTTGTAGAGATGTTTTAGCAAGAAAGAAGCCAAAAAAATTCTTATCAGTACGGGAAACCAAGTTGGTTGCACACTTTCGTTCAGTGAAACGTGAGCTTAGCCTTCGAATAGTATCTCGCAGATTCCGAGCAAAATGAAAATTAGTAAGAGGCATACAGGAAACGAATCTTTCCCGATGCCCGAATACGCAATGTCTGCTCTCCTGAAATGGCGCGAAAGACAAGCTCCTTCGGATCCATCTGATCACATGTTTGAATCATTCACCTCCCCTTATTTTCTCAACAGTTGGCACGAATTATCGATTTTATTCTTGCATATTTTATTTGCTGACGATCCTTTTTCATGATGTAGTTTCCATCTCTGTCAGCTGAAGCTCTACCGGATTGTTCCTCGAATTTGCAATACCTGAAGGCGCGCCTTCTGTTTTGTTTGACTGTTTACTGATCAGCAATCTGTCCCATTAGAAAGCCGCTGATCGTGAACAATGCTTTATATTCACCTTAAGACCAAAACCCACCGCATGCGAACTAGCCTTGGAGTTACCCAATAATCAACCACCAAATAATCCTCACTGTTGCCAGACACAGCACCCCTACTGCTACCGAGGGCGACTGATAAAGGTGGTGGTACCGCGACGCGTGATAAGCTTGGCCCTTTGAGCAACCTGCCGCTGCGGTACTATAGAAAAGAGATTAAAAGCAGCAAATTCGCCGCACAAGAATAGAGAATCAAAGTTAACTGGAAAGTACAGAACAGTTTATAAGCTTTTGGCCTTTGAACTCGACCATATCTCCAGAGCCGGGTGAAACCAGAGCCCCCTCCCCAAGATATGAGAGCAGTACTCATACAAGGGCGATGAGGCCCTTGTATAGCTGGAGTTAACTGAGAAGAGAAAAAAGGCCTCCAGTCTAAACAGAACTCCCAGTTGTCTTTGAGTGCCGCCCTAGCAAACCGTTGTGCAATGTGAGTCTCCAAGACAACATTATTTTTTGTTTATTGTTAAGGCCAAGGATGTTTATATTGTCAACAGAAGAGGCGAGAAACCGTCGAAAGAGATATTAAAGTTAGAAGGTGTTTTAGAGGGAGATGTTAAGAAGTTGAGTTTTTAAAGAATTGAATTTCACCAAGGTTCAGACGACCCCACTCGGAAATTCTATCCAGCGAGAAATAAATCGGAAAAGATTAAGACCGAAAGGCGCAATTCGTGTTAGAGTAAAAGAGGAGCAAGAATTAAAATTTGAAGAATGACAGGGATCGAGTCATCGGCATCATGAGTTGGATAGAATTATATGTGCAGGTGAGGAAGATCAATTAATGAAAAAAGTAGGCAATAAAGTAGGAAGATAGACAGAACCCTGTAGGAACACCACTATGACAGAAAAGAAAGAAAAGTCGCCCCATCAACAACCAGCCAATATTGAGCGATTGAAAGAAAACTAGACATAAGTAAGCCAAGAGAAGGAGGAAACCCAAAAGGAGAGGAGCTTTTAGAGCAGTGACGCGTGCCATTTTCGCCGTTCAAATGCTTTGGATATGTCAATTGCCACCACACAAGTCTCCCCGTAGTTCGCTAAAAGCAGATGACCATAAATCTGTGAGATAAGATAGTTTATCTCCAGCAGAACTCGAGCGCCGAAATCCAATACTGACGCGATCGGAAAGAAGGAATTGAGATTCCAGATGATCTAAGAAATGGAGTTGAGAAGGGTTTAAAGATCTTAGATAGAATACAAGTTGAGAGCTATAGGGCGATAGTTAGAACGGATTAGAGCGGCTTCCTTTTTAGGAATAGGTTGACAGTGCGTGCTTCCAACACCGAGGGAAAGTGTTAGTATTGAAGACATAAGAGAATATTAATTGGAACTAGGTAAGACCAGCACGGACAGCACCTCCCTCAAAATTTGGGGAGGAATGCCGTCCGGGCCATCCTGCCTTCCTAACGTTCATAGATTTCAAGAGCCCATGAATCCAATCAAATTAATCACAGGCAAAGCATAGGACACCTGAGAGGAGAAGGAATAGGATGAGGAATGCCAGAACGTCCAGGGTGAGTTAGAGGAAATAGAGAGGATGAAGAGAAATTGTATTTAAGTTTTATGAATTTGCAACAGAACCATCAGATCAAATAAGAGGAGAAAGGCAGATTTACGAGAAGTTGTGAGGAGATGTTTTGGTAATAGCACAGAAAGATTTCGTCGAGTAGAGATTGATGCAAGGAAGGTTAGCGCACTTTCGTTTGATGAAAGCCCTGCTTTTGCCTCGAAGATAGTCCCTTGCAACGATCTAGCTGGGAAATGAAATTAGTGAAGTGATTAGGAGGACGAGAATTTTTTCCCTCTCCGATATAGTCACTGTCTCTAGCTGAATGGCCAGAGAACAATTAGTCGATCGAACCATGAATTTATGAGGAGAATAAGATTTATCGAAGAAGGAAATGACTCTCTCATCTTCTTATCAACGATTACAGGCTCCCACGCTTATCGGCCAGAGAGGTCGCAAGGCGTCAACCAGAGACAAAGGAGTCATGGCCAATTATAGTTACTAGAAAGCAGGCAAGGCCCCCCAATCCGGCTCTCAATTCAAAGTCCCAAGAAAAAACGAGTAGCGGGCAGGATGGAGCTGTTGGAGAGAAAGTATTAAAATTAAATGATATAAGGTTGTGGTCTGATTACCAATTAGGACGAAGGTGGTGTATTTATAAAGAGATGGACTAGTGTGAAACATAGGTCATAGTGGTTGAAGAAATTGTGCAGCTAGGCGTACGATCCGGAATGTTGTTGTGCGTATTAACCTTCAGTGTTCTCTCCTCAGATCGCGTTTGGAGAACTCCCCTCGAAATATCTCCCGTCCTCCCTTCTCCCAACGCTAAATCTCAGCACAGTCGACTCACGTGACACCCAGACCATTTCAAGGTTGCTGGTACATCGAACATCCCCTAACAAAGAGGACGCTCAGTATTGGAGGAGAATATAAAACAGTTATCATGGAGAATAGGTTAAGATATTCAAAAGACTGTTGTTGAAAATCTTCTTAGTATATCTAGTAGCAGAAGCACAAAGATTATTGTAGTAGAAGGAAAAAAGATTTTAAGCCACAGAACATCGAAGTTAGGAGATTCGAATTCTCGAGCCTGTTACAGGAGTGTTTATGTTTACATAGGTACATACTCCACAGTTTATATATATAGTTTATATATATATATATATAATATAATATTAAATATTTTATTAATATAGGTATATATATATAATATATATTATATATATATATATATATAATATATATATAATATATATAGATATATATATATGGACATTATATCTGTTGACTCCGTTTATACGGGGGAAATTTTCTATAAGAAAAACAACGAATTTTTACACGTTTCTTTTGTGCTTGAATCTATAGTACAAACGTGTTTATTTGCATTTTTAAATTTTAAGAAATTTAATTATTATTGTTTTATTATTATTTATTATTTTTATTATTTTATTATTTAAATATATTTTATCATATATTTTTATATTATTATTATTATATTATTATTATTATTATTATTTAATAGGAAATTTAATTTTTTTCTAATTCTTCATTTTTTATTATTTGATTTTCGATTATTATTATAATTTATGGTATTTTTATTTTAAAAAAAACTCCCCCCCCGGAACCAGCGAGCTTGCGAGCGGGGCACCCCGCTCTGCGGAGGGGACGGGGGATGATATAGAAGAGGGGGGGCGAAGGCCCCACCCGGATCAAAACATAAAATATATAAAAATACAAATATCAATTTATTATTGTCAAGGTGTTTCTACAAACTCTTTACTTATACATTCATCAAATTTAAACTAAAATAAAGCCTAAGCACGGCCTAAGCTACTCATTTTATATAAGACTATACGCAGATGTGAAAGCGAGCAAAAAAATATATGTCCAATTTCTTTTTAATTTTGCCTAATATTTAATATAAATTACATTCTGGAAAATCAGATTTACTAATGGGTATTTAACCCCTCAAATCACATTGAAACTACGTTAACTTTTTATTGATTTTCAACCGGTTCCTTGGAAGTCAACACTCTTATAAATAGGCCTTATATATATATATATATTATATATACTATAGTAATAATATATAGTATAGCTATAAAGTATTTATAATTATATTATATATATTAATATTATACTCTAGTTTTTCCAATAATATATTAGAATAACATATATACTAAATATATAAACTCAGTTATATATATATTATATAATTATATATAGGTGATTGATTAGAATTTGAGTAAGTATTTGTATATGTAAAACAAATATGTTATATTAATGGAGAGTGACAGTAGTTCTCTGAGTAAATTAATGGGATTGGAGGAGAGCATATATAAGTAATTAGTATACCCTATATGAAAGTAGGTAAATGATAATAGATAAGTGAGTATATTAGGTATAAACATTATGATAGGAATAATATATATATAGGGAAGGAAACTTAGGTTTATTAATGTGTTGAGAGTGAGAAGATATAATATGATATACTTATATATTTGGTCGATATAAAATAGAATGCGTATATCGTGAATGTGAATATATATAAATATCATGATATAATGATATATCTAAAAATATGTTGTATTAATTATACGTTCTCTTTATGCACGCGGTAGAGGTATGTGTGGATCAAAGATGTACTAAGAAATATAAATATGATTGTATCTACTATATCTCTCTCTCTTGTT
>JABUQX010071686.1:45000-52500 GCA_015478945.1 Trachelipus rathkii | reverse complement strand
TGTAATCAGACACATTTTTTTTTTTTTTTTTTTGTTTAACAAATTTAGTTAATTCATTTTTAGTTTACATTTTTCAGAATATTTAATAATAAATCTTTAGCTCTAGCCATTCATACTTAGATATTTGAGTTACAAACCCCACTTATGACTCATAAAATAAAGTTCTTGGTGTTTGATCATTTTAGAGAAATCTGGAACACGATTCATTTAAAAATGTCAATTAAATTTAAAAGATAAAAATTATGCTAAAAGTATGTTGTGAGAGAGAATTAAGTTATACTGGAGGATAGTATCTTTTACCCAAACCCTTCAACCTAAAGCGCCATTATAGCATTAACCAGCAAAAAATTCCTAGGATCCCATCCATTCTATCTTAATTAAGATAGGAATGGATGGGACCTATAGGAATTTTGTGGGAAGCTCCAGAGATACTGGATGTTAAGCAAGTAAAAAGAATGAGGAAAGTAAGCAAAGAAAATTTTAAAAAAAAAGTGACATCAGCATCAAAAAATAAGGAACCGGTAAACTACATTTATAGTTAGTGATAAAAGTTAGTTTAACCACCAATTGTTAAAATTGGGTACTTGGAAATAGTAGTAATAAACTTTCTCCTTAAATCAGTGTTGTCAGATGGTTAGTTGACCAACTTCCAAAAGGGGAGTCTCGAAGTTTGCCTTTTGCCTAAGTGACGCGAAAGTAGGACATTGCTCAAGATGTTTGATATAAGTTTGCCACTTATTTATATTAGAAAAGGAGTAGAAATCAAATAGGTCGGGGAAAACTCTGTATAGGTAATTTCGTAACACGATCCTTCTACAACTTCATGGGGAAATGGCATGTAGACTTTTTTTCTTCTTTCTTTTGTTTGTTTGTTTTATAAGAAAGAAAAATAAACACAAGATCTACTTGTAATCAAAGAAACAAGAAAGCAAGAATTACAGCTGAAAATTCCCTTTTCAGGGTTGGTGTTTTCTAAGACCAGGTTGCGCTCACATAAAGACTTTACAGTAGAACTACAATTAGGGTAAAATACATAATAATTATAATAATGAATAATAAATAATAATAATGAATAAGAATAATAATAATAATAATAATAATAATAATAATAATAATAAATATTATTATATTATTATAAAAAAAGCAGATTGCAAATCAAGGCCACAAAAAGTAGTTGCTAGTCCATACTCCTAGCTTTGCAGGCCAGTCTTCAGCAAAAGGCGATCGGAAAAAAAAAATGGATTTGAAAAGTTGTCTAAGATAATCACGAAGAAAAAGCGTAACGTATTCGAGCAGAGGAACAGGAATGTATCTTCCGCCAGAACTTAATAAATTTGAAAGTAGTTTCTTTGCTATTATGGAAAAAAATTTGAAAATTTGATAAAAGTTCAAAACATATAGTAAAGAGACTTTTTGAGAAGAAGTATATACAGAATTTGCGAAAGTAATTTAATTGATATTACTGACCTAATTCCCAACAGATTTTCCAACGAAAAGTAGTGTTTGAATTCAAGTCACTTTTCTGCACTTTGCATTATAAAATTTGACTAAAGAGGACAGATGAAAGGGACCTAACAGATTGCCAATCTCTTTTGTTAGAAAACAAAATTTACCAAAAATATGTGAATGTTAAAATATGTAATTACAGTAATTTTTTATTATCAAATTTAGGGACTATTTACCTTTAGCTAACAAGTACTTTCTTTTAACAATGCAGACATGGTTTTTTCGAAACGCACTTACAGACATGGGGTCAAATTCACCCCAAGTGGGAAAATATACAGTAAAATCTATGGAATATTTAATTTAATAAATTTTACTAACAGAATCTCTTGTTTAATGATAAATCATGATGACAATAGCAAAAAAAAAAAAAAAAAAAAAAAAAAAAAAATCATGAAATAAAATAAAAAAAAGTTACAACCATGAAGAAAAAAAATCGTAAAAAAAAAAATTCTTGACGTTTTTGAAAAATGAACATTTCCTCTTTTAGTTGAAGGGTATGGTTCTCTTTACTGAAAGTTTGAAGTTCATGCAACATGCGGAAGTCACCTAGTTTCTGAAATGAAAATGTGTCATTTTTTTTTTGGCCTTTTTTTGGTGGGTTTTGGACTAGTGTTGGCTGAGCACCGGAATTTTGTGAACCGCACCACACAACACCCTGGTAAGCACACCACGCACTGCACCGCACCCAAAGCCATTTTTGTCGCACCACACCGCACCTCTGTTTCAATGCGCACTGCACCGCACCGCACTGCACCGCACCGCAGCACACCGCATCTCTATATTTTAAAAATTGCACCTCACTGGTACACTGGATTTGTGTGGCGCACCGCACCACACCAAAATGAGCGCACCACTTACCGTACCGCACCGTACGGCACCGTACCGCACCGCACCACACCTCTATATTTTAAAAATTGCACTACACCGGTACCCTGGATTTGTGTAGCACACCGCATCACTCCAAAATGAGCGCACCACAACCCGTACCGCACAGCACCGCACCGCACCGCATCTGGTGTTTTGGCCAACTCTAGTTTAGACTAATTGAAGTTTTGAAGGAATATCTGAAATATCGTGTTCAAACTTACAAAGGAAGTTTCCTTTTGTAGAAGAATATATATAAACATATATAAGAACACCACTATTAATAACTCGGCACCGCACCGGAGCCAGCCCCGGTACCGGTACCAACTTATACTCCTCATTCCTCATCCATCCTTCCTCATTCTTTTTCTTTCATTCCTCCTTCTTCATTCTTCTGTTCTATTATGCTTTCCGGGCATTTCTTCCTCTTTTATTTCAGTTGGGGATCCCCTCCGGGGGTCCCAAACACCAATCATTCTTATTCATCATTCTTCCTAACTCCTTTCTCCATCCTCCTCTATGCACTCTCCAAATTTCATCCTCCTACCATCATTTCCTATTTTTAGGGGCCAGCACTCCCTCCAGGTGGTGCATGGACACGTAACCTCGTCTACGACGACGTTAGTCAGAGAAAACGGTGTCTGTAAATTTTTAAATCCCCCGATTTAAATCCCCCATTAGCCGTTTTGTAAATCACCAGACAGCTGAGTCATTTTGATTTGACAAAGATGACCTTTGGCTTTGACTCCTTGCATATAATATATATATATATATATATATATAATTATATATATATATAATATATATATATATATATAATATATATATAGTATATATATATATAATACTATATAGGTATATATATATATATATAATTGTTTTTCGGGAAAAAATCGTAGAGTTCAGGATTTTTCGGTTTCCAGTTTTCCAGACTTTCCAATTTTCTAATTTTCCAGTTTCCAGTTTTCCAAGTTTTTCAGTTTATCCAGCGGCATCCAATCAGCGGTATTTCCTGTTAGTTTGTAACGTGTAACTTGTAGAAGTGATGCCACTAATATTCAAACCCGATAAGGCATGTCACATTTTTATTATTATTATTATTATTATTATTATATATATATATATATATATTTATATATATAAAGTATAATAATATATATATATATATATTAATAATATATATATATATATATTATATATATATATACTTAATATAATATAAATATATATATATATATTTATACTATATATATATATATATTATCATGGAAGAATAACTGGCAAATTTTCGTAGTTGATAGCATCTCCCTATTTTCACATCACACCCTCAAACACCATTTCCAATTTTTCAGTTTTCCAGCGGCATCCAATCGCGGTATCCTGTTAGTTGTTGTATAAGTTGTACTTGTAGAAGTGATGCCCATCTAATATTCAAAACCCATAAGGCTTGTCACAAATTTTATTAATAATATATATAATATATAGATATACAAATATGATATATATTATATATAAATATATATAAATAGATATATATATTATATAGATATATAATATATAATATATATATTATCATAGATATTATATGATTATATATATAATATATATATATTATCTATATATATAATATATATCTATATATATATATTAATATATATATATCAATATATATATAATAATATATAATAATAATTATATATATATTATAATATATATATATATATAATATATGTATATATATATATATATAAATATATATATATATATATATATATAATATTATATATATAATATATTATTATTATATATATAAATATATATAGAATATATATATATATATATATATATATAATATATATATATATGATATATAATATATATATCATGAAAAAAACTGACAAATTTCGTAGTTGATAGCATCTCCCTATTTTCACATCACACCCTCAAACACCATCATGGGGTCTGAATGACCCCAAAATCCAATTTACTAAAAAACCGTAAGAGATACGAAGATGCCCTCTCTACACACTTTGACTGCTCGTAGCAGACTGTAAAGCATTACAATCGTGGAGTCATTAGCCACGCCCCTTTAAAGTTACGAATGAAAGAGTAAAAATGAGCACATGTGTGGGGTCTAAAAGACCGCATGACCGTGATCTAGGGTCTTTTAAATAACTTAGGAGGATCACTAATTGTAAAATTTTGTGATGTTATATTTACAATTATACTCATACCTTAAAAAATGTTAATTTTAAAAGACTTTAATAATAGTATTCTTTTTTAATATATATATATATAGTATATATATATATATATATATACTATATATATATAATTTATAATATATAATATATATATAGTATATATATAATATATATATATTATATATATATTTATATCTTCATATATTTTTTGATAGAATATATATAAATATTTAATTATCCATAAATGTTTATATATTATATATCTTCATATATTTTTTATATATAATAATATAAATATTTATATATATTGTCAAATATGCGAGAGTAAATAAAATGAATAAAAAATGTAAAAATAAAACTAAAAAAAAAAACATAAATGCAAATTATAGCCACTAGGTTAAGGGTTATTTAATTTTAATAGTTCTAATTATAGATTGAAAAAAATTTGATTATCTAATCTTTCAATTTTAATATTGATTAAAAAAATGTTTGTTAAAACTATTTTTTATATGATTATACCTTAATCTGTTAATTAACCTAGAAAATAACCGAGATCATGCGTGATACGAAGTGTCCTGTTATAAATGTATGGATTTCATACAAAAAAAAAAAAAAAAAAAAATAACTGGCATCATCTTCAAGAAGCCTGGGACCACCTGCATTAATGATTGATTCAAAGAAATTTATTTTAATTTTCAACATTCATAATAAGTAGAATATATATTTTCAAAGAAATGTAACTAGAGTCGAGTAGGAATTCCTAATGTCGAGTTGGAGTCAGATATTTCCAAGTAGATGGAGTAAGAGTTGATAATTTTGTAATGAAGTGACCCGTGGAGTGAAGCAACAAAATTTTGAACGGTTATTCCATAACTGGTTTACAGTACAATGAGTATATAAAACATGTAATACCAAAAAATATTGGAGAATGATTAATTTTTTGCAAATTCATATTTTTAATACTTTTGATGAGTATATATATTATAGACTTTTTAAGGAATAGAATTGAAGACTATTTTGAAAAAGAGTATAGATAAATCAGATTTTACTCATTGAATGTCGCGTCAGAAAGAAGAATATAATAGAAAATGGTTACATACCTAATTCTATGTAATTATACCCCGTGGGTTAATTGTTCCATTTTCCTTCGATAATATATGAAATGTTAATTAATTATTTGTCAAAAAATTTCACATTTACTATTGTTATTAAAGAGAATTTTAAATTTTAAATATATAAAAGTTTATTACAACATCTTATTGAAAATTTATAAAGTATTTTCTTACAATTTCATCAGTTGCGGTGTTGGAGTATCTCTTTTAAGACCAAAGGCAGAATTAAGAGAATTGTATGGAATTGAGAAACCATCACTGAATAAGCCCATTGCAACAATGGTTTACTTGGTATCAGAGCCGTACTGCTCAGCTTGCTTAATAGGAGCTGGATTATACAGATGTTGTAGGGTTTGTTATATTTCCATTTCAATCATACTTTGGGTTGTATGATATTTTGAATTTATTTATTATTTATTTATTATATTTGGTTTATTTTTTAGACCGATCGAGGTTCCGTCAATGACTGGGTGTTACGTGAAGGTCCAAATAGATCACCAAAATCTCAAAAAGAAGTGGTGGAGAAATTTCATTCTGTTTTTCGGGTCTTTCAAATATAGTGTCAATTATTAAAGAATTCAGTTAGGTATTATTAGTTTAGGTAAGTAGTGTTGTATCAAAGATAAAAACTACCTCAGTAAAAAAAATTACATTAAAAAAAACGCAGTTCTTTTGTTTTATATTTTATAATTTACGTTATCTATAACCAATTTCTTTGACTATTAGTCTTGAGAATAGTTTTCTTTATAATGTACTACATAAATAACTAGTTTTAAATGTTTAAATGTTGTTTTTTGTTTCCTTGCTCATCAAACCAAAGGTCATATAAATCTACCGCAGTCATTGAAGAACCTCGATTAGAGTCTAAAAAAAATAAACCAAAATAAATAAAATAAATAAATAAATAAACAAAATATCATACAACCCAAAGTATATTGAACATGAATATTAAACAAACCTACCTAACATCTGTATATCCAGCTCCATTAAGCCAAGCTGAGCAGTAGTAACGGCTCTGATACCAAGTAAAACACATTGTTGCAAGGGCTTATTCAGTGATGCGGTTCTTCAATTCCATACAATTCTCTAAATTCTGCCTTTTGGTCTTAAAAGAGATACTCCAACACCGCCAACTGATTGTAAAATGTAAGGAAAATATTTTGAAAATAGAAAATTAAGAATGTAATTTAAACTTTTGTATAAGTAAAATTTAAAAGTCATTACTTTTAATAAAACAAATAACGTCTTACTTTTTAATTTTATTGACAAATAAGTTAATGTTAACATTTTCATGATAGTAAGTCGAGGGAAAAATTGGAAGACAATTAACCCACAGGGTATTATTAATAAATTATGATTATGTACACCCAATTTTCTATTATTTCTCTTTCTGACGACATCAATGAGTAAAATCTTGATTTTTCTCAATCCTGTTTCGTCTAGACCACACTCTTCGAAATTACAATTCTGAAAGTTTAAGAAAAATTAAAACAGTCAAGTAAGTACTATGAATATGATGTTAAAAAAATTAATCTAATTCTACTAAAAATTATGTGTATAACAAATGATATGTCATTACTCATGTGTCACTGTTAAACAGTTATGGAATACCGTTCAAAATTGTCGCTGTTCAACTCACGGTCCCACTTCATACATAAGAATAATCAACTCATTACTGCCAGTCTACTAGGAAAATACTGACTGCCCAAACTCCGACATTAGAAACCTACTCGGACTCTAATTATCATTCCGTGTGTCTTTGAGAAGATAATGAGTTGCTACTATTTACTGATGAATAGTTGAAATTTAAAAAT
>JABUQX010071686.1:35000-40000 GCA_015478945.1 Trachelipus rathkii | reverse complement strand
TTTCTGGGTTATGCTATAAATGCGCTTAGAGTTTGAAGGTTTGGGTAAAAGAATACCTATCCTCCAGTTATATACTTAATTCTCTCGTCACAAAAATATTCGAGCATAAATTTTTATTCTTTTAAATTTACCATTTTGACATTTAAATGAATCGTGTTCCAATTTCCTCAAAATGGATCAAACACCCAAGAACTTTATTTATGAGTCATAATGGCGGTTGTAAAATCCAATACTAAGTATGAAGTAATAGCTAAAATTTTATTAAATTCTGAAACAGGAACAGAATGAATTAAATTAAATATTGTTAAACAAAAAAAAAAAAAAAAAAAAAAATGTTGATTTCTGATTACATCAATGAGTAACATACTTCAACTTTTATTACACCAATTGAAAAAAAAAATCAACTCGGCGTTGCCCAACAATAAAACTAAAGCTCCATAAAACATGTGTAACACCAAAATATGTAAATATTAATATTCTAAAAATAATCATAAATCAAGGTTTCATGCATGCCCTGATTCACAATCAATCTCCAACAATAACATCAAGTTAAAAAAAAAAAATTTCACGGAAGAAATCGACAAACCAGACAACATAAACTTAATACCTCTTAAAACTTTTTAAAATGGTAAATAACCATACAAAAACCTTCACAAATCTTTTCCCAAACAGTAATAAAAACTGGGTAGACCATGAGATTACGACTTACTTTACTGGTATAAATGAAAAAATTTTCACTTACTAAAAAAAATACTGAAAAAAATGAAAGTCCTTTCATGCATAATTGTCTTCCTTTTCAAATTTACTGCAAATATATATATATATATATTATATATATAATATATAATATTATAATATATTAATATATATATATATATATATATATATAATATATATTATAATATATATAATATATATAGTATATATATAGTATAGTAATATATATATATATATATATATAATATTATACTATATAAGATATATATATATAATATATATCAATATATATATATAATATATATATTTATATATATATATATATATATATATATATATATATATATATATATATATATATATATAGATATATATTATAATATATATATATATATATAGTATATATTGATATATATATATATATATATATATATATATATATATATATATATATATATATATATATATATATAAATAATATATATATCATTATATACTATATATATATATATATACTATATATATAATTATTATGATATATATAATATAATACTATATATATATATATATAATATATATATATATATATATAGATATATATATATATATATATATATATATAATAATATATATTTATATATTATATATAAATATATATCATCACCAACCTCTGTCCCCAAGACGGTGGTGAGGTAAGGTTGCGTAACATGCACCAGAAACAGAAAAAGAGAAGAATATATGAAACAGGAGAAAAGAGACATATGAAACAGGAATAGTGAAACGTTGCAACTCAGAAAAATCCTCCTAGGCTTCACTGGACCGCGACGGACCCTCACATATGGCATCTCGTCGAATGTGGGTTCATCCATTGGCCCAGGTGGGCCACAACCATATCCCCCCTTGCAAAACCCCGCCATTCATTCCTATTATGAGCCTTTCTTCTCGCCTCTGCCAAACTCACATTTCTCTCCTCCAGGCATTCCTTTACTGACTCAGCCCACTTTTTCTTTGGTCTCCCAGCCGCTCGATTCCCAGCACACTCACCACTAAACATCCGCTTAACCAACCGACTATCATCCATCCTTTCCACATGACCAAACCATCTCGATGTACTTTCATTTTTTCTCTCATTTACTCCTTTTTTCACACCACACAACTCCCAACGGACCCTCACTATGACATCTCGTCAATGTAGGGTTCATTCCTTGGATCAGGTGGGCCACAATCATGTCCCCTCAGAAAATCCCACCATTTACTCCTATTATGCACCTATCTTCTCGCCTCTGCCAAACTCACATTCTTCTCCTCCGGGCATTCCTTTCCTGACTCAATCCACTTTTCTTCGGTCTTCCAGCTGGTCGATTCCCAGCACACTCACCACTATATATTCGCTTGACCAACCGACTATCATCCATCCTTTTCACATGACCAAACCATCTCTGTATACTTTCATTTTTTCTCTCATTTACTCCTTTCTTCACACCACACAACTCCCTAATGCGATCATTCCTCATTTCATCAATTCTTCTCATACCTCTTATCCTAGACCATAGTTTCACTACTATACATTAACACAGGTAACAACATACCCTCATGAAAACTATAACGCATTCAAGGCTTAGTACCTTTACATCCACCAAGGATTTAATTGTACCATCCACTTTCCTACCACACTCTGCATCATCTGTATCATCAATATATATATATATATATATATATATATCAGAGCTGGGCGTTGCGCCACCAAGTTGCGCCTATGCGCCTATGGCGCACTATCAATTCGTAGGCGCAAAGGCGCAACAATTTTTAAAAAGGCGGACTAAGCAAAGGCGCACAGCCAATTCTGTGCGCCTATAGCCGCGCCTATGAACAGGAACGAAGCATTTTTTTTACCCTTAAAAGTTAGAAATTAGAAGCTTGGCAAACTTGTATCATTCTAAAAACCAGTGTAAAAACATATATATATATATATAAATATATATAATATATATTAATATATATTATATATAATTATATATAAATATATATATATAGAGATAATATATATATTATAATATATTTATAATATAGATATATATATATATATATATCTACGTATATTATATATATATAAAAAAAACAGAAAAAAATATATATATATATATATATATATATATATATATATATATATATATATATATATATATATAACTGGTTCAGTAGTTCTTAACTACAAATAAATTGGCAAATATGGCTCTGAAAATTTTCAACATTCTGCAGCGCTCCGAGCTGAACACCTCCTGGGGGAAAACATGGATCACAAGGACATGGAGGAGGAAAAGGACGTGTAGATTATTAGTTCAGATGTTTTAATAAACAAAAATTAATGTTGTGATTTTCTTCCTTATATAAAAGCATGCTTTTATTATCGCACTTAAGTTTACTTTGCAAAATAAATTTAGCGAACATCCACCAGCTGGCGAAAAGTCGTAGGCGCAAAGGCGCATAGGCGCTAGGCGCATTGATGTGACCAAAAATATAGGCGCATAGGCGCTAGGCGCATAGGCGCATAGGCGCAGGCCCACTCAAAAAAATGTGTAGGAGTCGCCTCGGATATATATATATATTATATATATATATATATATATATATATATATATTGTACATTTATTATAGTTTTATTTGTCTATATATTTAAATAAAATATTTCTATATATATATATATTATAATAATATAAATAATATATATATAATATATAATATATATATATATATATATATATATATATAGAAAACTCCTTTTAACATGCTTAATCCCCTTCTCAGAGGGTAACATGGGGGGGACTAACAGAAATCGAACTTTAAGGCCTGCTATCCCAAGCCCTGTCGCCACCAAGTGTTCGCATAAAGAGTTTTGGTTTCTTGCCCCCAGGCAAATAAACTCAGACTTCTGCCAATAAGATCCCATCTCGACATGATAGGATGTCTATTATATAGTAAATTAATCTCAACCTTTCCCCTCCCACATCTAGCTGTGCAACTACTCTCTCCACCTAGAAACATAAAGGCTACATCAGCAAAAATACTATATTCTAATATATATACCATAAGGTGGGGCAAATAGGGACAGGCAGTCCCATTTAAATGGGACTAATATATAAAAACAGCACTCCTATTGTATAATTTAGCTTTTAAGACCTATTAAAATGTAGCTTTATGTCTTAGGTATTAAGTTTTTATGAAACTGCTAATCTATTTTTATTAATTAAAAAAAAATTAATTTTCAGAAACCAATATTTTTTGCAAAAAATTTCTTTAAATAGGCTTACTAAGATCAGTAGCACCAACAAAATGAAATATATCTGTTGCAGGTCGTTATATAAAATAAATTTGCACCTGAAGCTCCTAGATTGTTAAAACCACGTAAGTCCTGAATGATTTTTATTTCAGAAATTTTAATATGGGGCAAATGGGACCACATTGATACATTTTGCTGGGGTAAATGGGACCAGGTTGGAATATTCTCAAAATGCTTTTACTGCTTTATATACAAACTGATACCATTACAAAACTCTAAACAATGAAATATTTTTGTACTGCTATAACATTATGTCACAAACTTCTACAAACTTTAATTTTTAGTATTATATGAAAATTTTTAGAAATTACAAAAAGAAAAGTAGTCTTCTAAACTACTCAGAAGAAGATATGGTGAGAGCTGTACTGGAGGTTCACGAGGGGAGAGCAATAAGAGAAGTCGCTAGGAAATATAAGATTCCCAAAACATTGCTTCACAATCGATTACATAATAGGTCACAATCACCTAGGAAAAAAGGTAGGAAACCTGCTCTTCTTCGCAATGAGGAAATGGACCTTGCCAGACATCTATTAACATTAGATTATGGCATGGCATTTGACACTAGTGAACTGCAAAAGTTCGTTAAATACTATCTTGATGCATCCGATAGAGTTGTTGAATGCTTTGATAATAACACCTGGTATTGAATGGGTGAGAACCTTTCTAGATAAACACAAGGAGATCTTGTCAAAACATCTTGCGTAAGTGTGCAGCTGTAACTGAGCAAATAGTTCAAGACTATTTAATAAGTTACAGAAAACCACTAAGCAGGAGTCCCCGCCTGCTGCATAGAAATACGATAGAAACAATTTGACAGAAGACCCCAAAGGTTTAAGCTTAACAAAATCTTCAAGGTAAGCTACAAATCTTCTGACTGAACATGTTGTAAATACACTGAAGAACACGATTTCCATCATGTATGCCATAACAGCTGTCGGAAAATGCC
>JABUQX010071686.1:30000-32500 GCA_015478945.1 Trachelipus rathkii | reverse complement strand
TTTATATATATATATATATATATATATATATATATATATATAATATATATATATATATATATATAATATATAATATATATATATATATATATATATATATATATATATATATAATATATATATAATATAATAATATATATAATATATTAGATATAAATATAATTTTATATATTATATATATAAATATATATTTATATAAATATATAGTATAGATATATATATTTTTTATATAAAATTGCACCTGTAGGCATAGCCCTATTCTAGAGGAAACTCTCTAGGTACTTTCTACTAGTTCCCGACTAGGATCGAACCTGGCCCTTGCCATGCAACCTCTGTTGCCTACCGTTGACCTCGGTAGTTCACTTTCTATTTATAATATATATATATATATATATTATGATGCTGCAAGATGTCATTTTTTTTCGCATCCGCGATGCGGATGTTATTTTAACATCCGCGGATCGGATGTTTAAATATATATATATATAATACTATATATATATATATAGTAATATATATAGATATAATATATATATATATATATATATAATAATATATATTACCGTATATATATATCGATTTTAGCCCACTATCTATTATATAATTTGTTACCAGGGGCGCGGGACACACTCAAATGGACCCATCAACTCTTTCCCTAACCTCCGACCTTTATGAAAGAGATTTTACAATTTTTATACTTTTTGCACTTGTATTGAAATTCAAATATGTGAAGGTTGTGCTTGAGAGACATCAATATTTCTGCCTTTTCTGCTGAGAGTCGTTTTCTCTTTTCACATATATTACCCAGCATTGCAAATACTCTCTCACTTGGAAACACTAGTGGAGGACAGGCCAGTATTTCCGTGCAAGTTTACTTAAGCGTGGGAAAACATTTTGCATTTTGCTTAATTTAACACTCCACCAACTGATAGATCGTCATTTGATTTATATCTAGTCGTTTTTCTTGGTGATAGTTTTCAATCATTTGCACTTCATCTTTGGTAATGCGTGTGTTTCTTCATCAATTCTGGACTATAGAAATTCTTCCAGTTAATCTGTTATTGATTTACTTGTAGAAGGTGTTGGTTCTGTAGATTTCGTTTTTCCTTTTTAAATGATGGCTAATTAATAAGACTTCGGATTGAAGTTTCTCGCAATTTACTCAAGCGTGGTAACATTTTGATAACTTTCCACAACTGATTGGATCATCATTGAATTTAATCGTTTTTCTTGGTGATAGTTTTCAATCATTTGCACTACATCTTTAGGTAATGCGTGTTTCTTCGTCACTACTGGACTGTAGAAAATTTCTTCCAGTGTATCTGTTATTGATATACTTGTAGAAGTGTTGTTCTGTAGATTTGTGTTTTCTTTAGATGGGTGAGAATTAATAGACTGTCGTATGAAGTTTTTCAACTGCAACACAAGTAACGATTTAACTTGTTAATTTCGCTTAACAAAAAAAAAACTTTCTTTATAACGGGAATCTAAGTAAGTGGCAATATAGTATGAAGTCATTAATTTCCACAGAACCAACGCGTTTTTTCTACCTCTAGTTAATTACATCTTCATTCTTTTTTTAAACATCATCATTTTCATTTGAAGATGTTCAAAATGCTCCTTAGCTTTAAGATTAATGTATTGACAAAGAGACAGAAGATGTATAGCGCTGATTTTTGGTAGTTCTTCAAATATTTTCAATAGCTTAATGCAGTGATATTAAAAGTCATTTTCCGAATTAATAAGATTGTTAACTCTGGAATACGAACTGGCGTACGAAGCAAGAAGTTCTTGAAGCAATACTTCTTTCCATCATATGAAGTTACTATTTTCCAGCGAGTAGGAATGTCTTTGAACAACATTAAGATATGGAATATCAAGCCGTTTTGAGATGCCTCAACTCGTTACATTTTCATTGCCTTTTCAGAGTCATAATATTCTTTATTATAAAATTCTTTATCAGATCTCGACAATAACATCCGCGCAACATCCGCAGGCAAAGCGCGGATGCGAATCTTTAATAATGTGCGGATTCTCCGCGGATGCAATAAGATGCGATTTACCTGCATCACTAAATATATACACGGTATATATTTATATAGCCTAAATATATGGTAAATGTTACCCAGAGGGTTGTCACCCCGATTTTTATGAAAATCACAGGATATAGCGTCGGGCGGGGTGAGGCCCGCCTCTTTTAGAGGGGTGATTCGGTCCACTCTAAATAAATAAAAAATTAAAAAAAAAAAAAAAAAATTTTCGCTCATTTATAGCCACGCGGTAGACTACAAGTTTATTTAGAATATATTTAATTTCTAGAAAGTTTTATATTTTAAAAAATGTTAGAAATTAGGTACAAAATTTCCTTCAATAGAACTATGTCGTTGAAAAGTGATTTTTTTTAACTTGTTATAAAATGAAAAAATTGTCGATCGATTTTATTTTTTCAGTGAATACACTCGAGTATGTTAGCTATAAACTGAGTAAATATTTGATCCAA
>JABUQX010071686.1:0-25000 GCA_015478945.1 Trachelipus rathkii | reverse complement strand
AATTAACTCCATTGAACTCCAAAGACCGCATGCAGAAGACCTAAACGAGGTTGTTGGAGTGGCTAATTTGAAACCTCAAAAATTTAGAAGAAGCAAATATAATCCTTGGGAAAATTGGGAAAAGAAAAAAAGGATGTCTAAACAAATGGCAAATAATTAATAGAGTATAATAGTGGGAGATAGTTAATATTAAAATTGCAAAAAAAGATGAAGATAATATTGATTTCATATAATAATAATAATAATAATAATAATAATAATAATAATAATAATAATAATAATAATAATAATAATAATAATAATAATAATAATAATAATAATAATAATAATAATAATAATAATAATAATAATAATAATAATAATAATAATAATAATAATAAAATAATTCTTTTAAGGGTAAAAAAAACTACCAAAAAAACAACAAAAAAGCAATTAGTGTTAAAAATATAGTGATATTTATAATAATAAAAGTGATGTTGGTTACTATTTTTATACAATTTGGCAAGATTTTTTCTTTCTTTTTTTTTTTTTTTTTTTTTTTTTTATTAAAAATCTCGAACAACAATTGAAGTTGATCCTTTCCTGATACATCATTCATCTCACCTACCAGGAGACTGCAGACATAAGCTTTCATTATCTTAGTATCATCTTTCATAACCAACCTGCATAGATAAATGATTGAGGTTCTTTTAGAATTTGTAGAGGCGTGTATATAGCATTTCTTGTATTTTTCGAATGCTGTTCCAAATTTTCGCCACATATCTTAATTCTCGGGTGAATCAAGTCTTTGAGAACTCCTTGATGTTAATCTCTACAACCTTAAAGGCAAGTCATGTGTACCACAAAAAGTTATAGTCGAAATGGTTGACGAAACGATTTTTCTATTTTCTTCAATTTCGTGGGCCGACACCGTTCAGACACGTTCTTCATGAAGGATTTGCTGATGTGACTGCTCTATAATGGTAAAACTACACTAGCTTTATAGTGGGTATATGGAGTTCTACTTGCCTGCACATTGGATCTATGGGCACAAAGGATGCTATCATTTAATGTAAAACGCGGAGTAGACGAACGTCCTAACGTTAAGCAATGCCGACGTTAGGCGAAGGGATCTGGCTCTAATATTTTTTTCCTTCGCTCTACATATAATTACACTATTCACATTGATCAAAGATCTTCTCCATTATGCTTGTGGTATGCCTAACTTAATTACTCTATCTCTCATGGTGATTTTTTTAAAAAAACCTACACATATAGATATTACAGTAGTTATATGATGATGTGTATGTAACGTAATTTGTTAATTTACATTAATATAGTACTTCAACCGAATTGAGATAAATATTTCTTGTCAAGTATGATTTTACTAAACCATTTTATTAGTTTTATTTTTCATGTTAATTAGTTGTCAAGTAATTCTATTTCGAAAATTAAACAATAGTAATTAGTATATGATTGAAATAACTAAAACAGGCTTTCAAAGATTGTATTTTCGTCACAAATACAACCAGCGTGACCTGGTGAGTGTAACAACTATCAAAAGAAAATTAACCAAGTAAGTATTTTGAGACATAGCGAAATGCTAAAATCTTAATGGCAGAAATAAGATAATTATGTCTAGTAAACGGTTGGTAATGAAAGATTTTTAATTGGACCTATGGTGGGCCTTTTGAATGTTATGATTGTAGGTTTTGAGGGTTTAATTTTCTATTCTATTTTTGCTCAGATGTTATATAATAAAAACGTTTTAGGTAGTTATACATGGAATAGAATTCTCTTCACACCCATACTCCAGATCTATACTCCACACAAAAAGGAAAAGATATGCTTGCTTTCGGCTTTTTCGGTATTAAGAACTTTTTCAAGCTTTATCGATCAAGATAAAATTAATACTACCAAGTGCTTGCACAAGATGCTTAAACGCTGCCAAATATGAAATTGAGTAGATCTAGAAGACAAGGACGGTTCTAACGAAAATAATAGCTCATAATAACAGCTGAAAAATGCAAAAGGTGAGCGCCGCGCCAAAGGCTAGGAAATAAGTCTAGATTTTAATATAAAAAAATGAAAAACACCAGCTAACCAGGATTCATCATCGACTTTCTTCAGTACAATGGGTTTTAAACTCGGAAGTGACAGTAATTTTTGAAGGTAGCGTCCTATCCTCTAACACTTGTTTTATATATATTTTATGAAAGATATAATTAAAATTGTAATTATCTGACTAACCTTTACACTCACAATAATTTCCATATTAAAGTGAATAGAGACTTAAATGTTAAAGGAAGAGGTCAGTATCACGTATGCTATTTATTTAATAGTGTGATTCTTTATATATTAATAGCTAAAACTTTAGTGAAATATGGTACAAGAGATATATTTGACTCGGTGAATAATAAACAAGCCTGGTAGTGAAATAAGTAATCATATATACTCCAATAATGTAAAAATTATTATTTTGAAGATTAAATTTTAGGCTTGAGATGACACTTAATTGGCCGTATCTTGTGAGACATACTCAAAGGATAAATAGCAAAACGTTATCCACATATCTATACTCTTAAGCAACTGTAACAATGGCACCGCATCCTAACTCTCTCGTCGACCGTTGGTATATTTATGGTAAAATGGAGTGAAAACTAAGAACGGGTCAGCGCTTAAAATTTAAGTTATCAGAATAAAAAATTATTGCTTGTACAAAGCAAATTTAGCTATGTAGACTATAAGTAAAATTGAGGAATCTCGGCAATTACCTGAGCCATTACTTTTTGAGCCGCAACTTTCTCTCAGATTGATACTCAGTACGACTTGAGGAAAAAACTATGGTAATAATATATTATGGATCTGAAGTTCCTATTTCAATATCTTGATCACCGCTTTTACATCACTTACCACCAAATAAATTTCGCAATATAATAGATAATTTGGCCGAAGACATATAGGAGTGCATTGAAAGTAAGTAGGATGACTCCTTATATCGCTTTAGATGAAACATCTCATCTCAGCTATCTCTCATAATTTCATACTAATGTATTGGTTGTCTGTGCAAAGAATTCCTTGAGGTCTCATATCCTAATATGTCTTATCTACTTGAATTAACAACTGCGCTCAATGAAGCCATCTCGGATCAAAGTTCTGTTGTAACATACGCATGTTCCGCGTCGTATGATGTGTATTCCTCGATTATGAAAAAGGTGAGATTGTAGATGTCCAGTTTGCAGTTTCCACCCACAAGCATTTCTTGATCAAAAATCCGAAAATTGCGGCTAACATGATCCCCAATTGATTTCCTTCTTTGCGTCTTTTCCTTTCCTCCACCCATCGTACGAAAAAACTCGCCCCATCTCGAAAAATCGTAAATTTTTGAGTTGTTGCCGGATCTCTGCGTCCAGTCCTGAGCTTTTATGCGAACCAGTCCTGACGTAAACTCGGGGATAAGCGCTCGAGGCTGGTCCGCAGCTCTTTTGTTAGATTTTGCGATTTTTTTTTTTATATTGTCAAATCTGCGACTCAATAGACCTAAGACATATCCGTCTCTGGTATTTATCTTGCTTAAGTTTCAAAATGACATCTCATTAGCAAATTTGATTTCATAGCAGGTCGATGAGATAGGTGATATAATTCTATGTGGTAAATTATACATATGTTAATTAGAATTAGAGTGACAACTCTGATCGTTTCTTCTGATTCCTGTGCGTGCTTTTTAAAAGCACGCCCATTTTAGAGATATTTGGGATAGTCCGATAGAAATTGATTTATGGAATGTCGTTCCTCGCCTTTAACTCAGTTACACTAATTTTCATGTATACTTTTATCGAGACGGAATTTACTATTAGTTTGTTATTCATCAGTTACTACTAATGTCAGGGTAGCATATTTCAATTACTTGAAATACAGAGGCGAAATTGTTTTACATATATTATTAGATGTAATATTATATGTACTTAAGATATAGCATATATATATATGTTAATATTATTGAGAAGAGCTGTTATACAAACAAGGTAAAATTTATAAAACCAATCGAATTTTATTTTATCTTTATATATCTCTCTGATATCTCCGTTTGATCAGAGATTTAATCGTCCAAATATAAGTAAATACCAATACCTATTTTTAAAGGTTATATGAGAGGTTACTGGAATCGTTTGCATTCTATCTTCTTCAGGTTCCTTTTTTTTGAAAGGTTGGTAAAACTCTCGTAAAGAGACAACCGAGAAACACTTAGAGGAGAAAAACTAAAGATACATCAATGTACTTACTTATGTATTAGAAATAACATACTAACTATGTCCTCCAAAAACTATGTAAGTTCATACTAAACACATCTGCTTCAGTAGATATATGTGCTCATTAGAATTAACGATCCGCCGTTCTTGGTGCGTGTGTGAGCATATTAACAGAGTGCTATTAGGTGAGTTACGTGAGGAACTATCTCTGCTTAAAGCCAATGTACTATCAGAGTTTTGGATATATACCTCAGTGTATGCACAAAATAAACATCAGACATGATAAAGATCCACCTCCCGTTCAGGCTTAATCTAGTCTCGAATCTGATCCCTGGTATCACCTTTTCCAATACTGAGAATAATCCTCGTTGCAATAACAAATTTACATTTGATATCATACTATGGTCGTTCGTACTTGAATCACGGGTGGACAATAGTACTCACTCGAATTAAACGATCAGTACACCTAAAAATTACAGAGTGGCTTTGTGAAATTAGAACCACATCTTTGATTATTAATCACTATCAGAGCTGACAAGCTGGCGACTTTGGCTCCCAAGTGCCACTTGATTTTGCTAGAAAAAATTTATAGTAACAGATACTACTATGAGCATTTTTATTCAGCTGTTTGTCCCGTAATATTTGGATCTTTAGCAATTTCCTAAACGAATGCCCTGATAACCACATTACGTAATGCAAACAAGGCATATCGACATCTTCTCAAAATTCACACTTTGATCACCATTATTGGTGCCTTTCAATTTCAAGTATTTTATAAGACATAATTAGTCATGTGTTCACATAGAGACGTGTATGAGATCTCTTTTACCAGACAAAGATAGAAAAGAGAAAAAAAAACGCTGATCAATGGAAATATAAGTAAAACTCAAAGTCTTCGCGGGATAATTGGCGACAGTGTTAACGTTAATGCGGAGAGATATAATAATTATATATGGGGTAAATAGGTTAACTGAATGTGAGTGAGTTAGTTGTGGTCGGTACGAATCACTATAAGTTGAAGTACTTGGTTTGCTGCTCGTGGTTCATACTCGCTTAAAATGAATTAAAACAGATTCAAGAAAGAGTGAATAAATCGTAACCTCCATTTCAGATTCATATCATACTCTCATTTAATGTATCGAGCGGTGTGATAATAAATACCGGTAAAGGATGAAAACCATTCGGCTTTTAGGAGAATAAGAATGTCTGAAATGTAGAGTTACTGACACTAGATATATCGACTCATGTAGTGTAACGTTTAGCAAACAATAATAGTGCATATGAATAGTAATATTATTAGGTAACAGCCTTAGTAAATACTTACTATCGTTAAGGTATGCCATAAATAACAAATTTAAAGTTATGGCTCCTTGGTGCATATTATATAAGTAAGAGTATATATAATCAAATAATACATTAAGGAATTATTGCTAGCGGTCTTTAAGAGGGTTGATAGTCAAGTGAGTTAATACAAGTGAAGATTAAGACATCATATGCCCGTACTGGACTCGAGAACCGCTACTTAAGTGGTGATAGGCAGCGACTTGCTAGTCACGAATAACATAAAGTAACGGTATGATCATCTGCGACGCCATACTATAATAGGAAAATAATATTGGGCTAAATAAACAAGTTCGCTCATAGCAAACCTATATTTAGTAGAATTACATTGAGCTACGATTATCTCTGCATTATTTGTACTCTCACTCTCGTCATAGGGGAGGCTTGTCAAAGAGAAACATTACAATATTACTCTTATCAAGAGGCGAGCGTGGCTGTAAGGTTATAAGGGTAGTTATGTATTCTCTATTAATTTTCTGATGTGCACCAACTTGTTAGGAGCTCTGGGAGAAATGAGCGCATATAAATTCTGAGGTAGTGCAGAGCAGATCTGACCTCACTTACTCTTTCCTACTTTTCTGTTAATATCCACCATATCACATGTAGCATTTCATCAGTACTCGAGTCTCACTCATGGAAATCACGCCAAAATGCGGCATTGCTACTAATTTTTTTTTTATCCTCCAAATTTAGCCACTCCTTCTCAAGAGTTGTTTTACACACTTTCCATCCAAGTATGAATGATGTTGTGCTCAGTGCATATATCTCTTAGATCAGCGATAATCAGGCTATACAAGTAGTAAGGTAGCTCTACCCGGCTATCCCAATCCTGTGGGTCTCTCGCTTGCACTTTACTTTATGGTGGTATAAACTCTGTGCTCTAGAGACTAAAATATAATATCCAAGCACACATTAACTCAGTAGCAATTGTGACTCTGTGATAAAACGTGTCTCTCCTTATCCAGGTTGTCTACTTCGCTCAATTTATGATTTAAATTGTTTGATTATGTTCATTTATATTACTTTAAGTTACCTTCTGGATAAATACCTCTAATGAAAATCACAATATTTAACTTAATTGGGTCCCTCACCTTCCAATTGTTATATTTCTAATATGGCACGTTGAGTCCTCGATGCTAGTTAAACAATTGATAATACAGGTTATAGTATATAGCCTTCCTTAATGCTATTTACTTACATGCATCGTAGTACTTTCGTAATATAAGTTTACTGCATATATATATTAATACATAGTTATTCTATAAATATATATATAATATACAGTAAATATATATCAAATTATATATAACTTCCATCTAGAATATATATAAAAGGGTAATTAATATTAATAGTTACTCTCTCTTTGTAGTAGTGATAAAATAATATGGTAATAACTAATATATTGATATATCGAGTATCGTTAATATTAAGTACAGATAAATACAGAGGTAATGATACTATTAGAATGATTAATAATATTATAGATAGTATTAAAAAATATATATATATATAAGATTCAATTAAATAAATATTATAATCCCTATTTAAAAAATTAATAATATAAAATAAATATAATATATATATTAAATATATTTATACTAAATTGCATATATAACTAATCGATATATCTATAGTATCATATATCTAGATTTATGTATAATTAAATCTGTAATGGAATTTATAGATCGATATGGCAATGTTTCGATATATCTAAAGCAGAAATAATCGATATATCGGTTGACTTATATATCGATATATTGAAAATATCACTATCAAGCATCATCGCTAACATACACTCATAAAGTAACATTTGAATGGCAACTTGGACTATAATTACTCCAACGTGTCAGACTTATGTTAACAATATACAACTCCAGAATAATGAGAATATTTCAATAATTTAACTTTATGTGCAAAATTGCAACAAAACCCTAAAAATGCCTTGTAAGTGTATTAACATTGTAGATTGAAAAATTACACCCTATTGGAGTCTAGCCAAAGTATAAAACCTGCTATTGTAAAAAAATATTTTGACTCTGTGAGGAGAAAAACTACAAATACTAAAAGTTCTAATGATTTATTTCTCACCTCAGCAACAGATAGAGGAAAGTGTTATTCTCCGAACTGTTAACGGCCGCTAAGTATCGAGCCAATAATTAACGCAAATACCTGTCTTAAAGGCAGATCCTATTGTCCAAAAACGAAATATACACCCAAATAGACGGTAACGCGTAATCACTGTGGCTCAGATACTCACTCTCGATACAATAGAAAGAACCACAAATTGATTCCATATCGTGTATCCCATAGTTCGCACTACACTCTACTTATTAGCATAAATAGCCTTGCTAGTTGCTAACAGCATATTATGTAATGTATATTATTAAATGAATAGTATCTGTATATCTTACCCATCCCCTCATTTATATATAAAAATTACTTTTACTCATTAATAATCGAGTATTATTATATATCTTGTGGAAGTATTGTATTTTAAACTTTAATTAATAGGTGATATTACCCAATTATATAGAGTACACCTCTATTTATCCTTCATTAAACAGTCATTCTTACCCGCAGTTTCTGGAATAAGGTGCTTTATGTAGACTTGTAGCGAATATAATGTGTTGTGTTTAGTTTCTATATTGCTATTAATTGATAATATGAGAAAAGAGAGGAAATTTGGTAAAAAATTGTAAGAGAAATATAATATTAATATAATAAATACATCATACGTGGAATAGTCAATTAATGTAGTATGATTATACAACTATATGTAAATTAAGAGATGGCATCTCTGTAATACTTCCAAGATGGCCCTAATTGAGGAGATGTACATTAAAATGGCAGTTAAGTTCGGGTAAGTAATAAAAGATGATGTTAAGTAAGGAAGATATTAAGAAAATGTCAGTATGGCATTCAAAAGGAATTGCAGTTATATTAAATAAGAAAATAAATTTCTATCAATATATTTAAAAGATGAGTATTTATGTTCAAGAGATCAAAATAATGAGTACATATACCACCTTTAATTTTATGGGAAGATCGTAAAATGAATTAAAAAGATGAAATGTATTTACGTACACTTTTGAAATAATTGATATGTATTAAGCCTTAAAAGATACATAAAAATAAATTAAGATAAGCTGTACGATACTGACTAGTTATTATCCTAATCTCGATTAAAAATATATTAATTTCCAAAGCATATTTAGTGTTAAAAATACATTACTTTTCCCATATAGAGTAATTAATCACTTCATGGTAAATTAATCTGGCTTCGAATGAGATTGTGCCATTTAGTTAAGATTCTCTTGACTTGGACGCTCTTTTTTAACTCTTAGATGGATCCTCTTCTTCCAGCGGCGGCGTGCTGTTAAAGAGGAAAAGTCTCATTTTGGTTTTACACTTAAGTTTAATTAAAATTGACCAAAAAAAAAAATTAGTTAAACAAATTATATGTTAAAAAGATCAAATAAGGAGGGAAATGATGTAGAAGAGTAGATTATGAAAACGAAATACCTGGAATGCAGCAGGGGAAATCATTGTCATGAAGATAACGGTGCTTAGGAGAGAATTGCTTATTCCTTATAGAATGAACCTGTTTACCGGGTACATACATGGTTATCTTACAAGTGCCGAAGTTAGTACATCTCCATTTCTGACAATCTTTATAACAAAAGTTAGGATAGAGGAAACCAGTGCTACTGAGTTAGAAGAGGTAAAACATTAAATTTTCACCTTAAAAAATAATTCCGTTCCTACTGGAGGCAGCCCTTTTGAATCATTTCTATGGAACCCCTTTACCTTAGGCGTATTATTACCCATCTGAAAAGAAAGAAGGATAGTTTTTTTTTTAGGTGGGTTATTTCTCTTTTCTAAAATGCTATCTACTAAGTTATATTATATGCGAACGTTTCTTAAAATTTCTAAAATGAGTGCTTCCCATTGATTTTTCACTGAATGACGTTCTGGTTTAATTAAAACTTTTTTATATATACTTTCCAAACGGCGCTAACAGTAGGTGGAAAGGCCGAACTTTATAATTTCCGTCAATTAAACTGTGTCTGCCTACTTACAAACTAAACTTTTTGCCCAATAAGCTCAAAAACCTTTTGTGGCTCACCGGTAGGCATTACGGTAAAGCGATTCTGTTTCAATTCTCTTGTATAATGCGAGGCAAATGTTAGTTGATCCAGCGGCTGCTGCCATGAGAGAAGCTGCTGGCTAAGCTTTTTTAACATACTGCACAATACTCTTCACTCCAGGGGGCAGCACCTGAGAGTCGGATCGACTAAGCATTACTCGTTTAATGGATATGTTGTTACCCGATAAAGCCTTTAAATTTGTGCTCGAGGAAGTGTAACGTCCTTATCGGCGCGGAGACTCTCTAGAGCTGTACCTAAACACCACTAATAAGAGGGCTCGGCTCCCAAAGGCGGACGGTTGCTTAATCATGTTCCTGCAACAAAACAATCTACAGACTAAGCCACGCCAAAATTCAACTATGTTTTGAATTTCCATTCATAGAGGCAAACTTGCCCATATTAGGTCCGGTGGATCTGCCCTTGCAGACACTCCGTCAACAGGCAAGTGACATAACGTGAAATTCGCACCTAAATTACTCGAAAAAATAATACCTTGAGGAACTGTACCACAGATAAAGGAAATAGATCATTGAGGATGAATTGTAATTCTCAATAATTTGTGCTCTGAAAATTGTATTTACTTCTGAAGCACAAGCTGAACAAGTACTTAACTGTAGCGATCAACTACGTAGAAGTATATATTTTATCTCTCTACCGGCATTAGAGTTAATCTTAAAGAAATATCACATGAAACTGCTTCAAACTTCTTGGTTACTTCTTTAAAAAGAACACCATAACTTAGACTTTATTACCTTAATAGATAATAAGGTACCGTTTTTATTCATTTCTGACATGATGTCTGAAGGGCATCGTGGCGGATAAACTTGTCTTAACTTATTTATTATGCATGTGCTGAAACACAAATTCATTTTTTTTGTGCAAAGGAGGATGTTTCTAAATTTCACCCCTTAATGATTCCTTTAATTTTTAGATTCGACTGATATTACTTTTCTGCACACATATTTTCAGGCACAAAAAACTCGAGAAGAGTTTAGTGAGACATCTTACAAATTATAATTACTATTTCCATTTTATTTATATAGAAATTTTCCTGTTTTTATTTAATTTCGAAGTTATTATTATTATTTCTTGCGTACGAACATGTATATAGCTAAGTGAATAATAATTTATCAGCATCTGTTGGTTATTGTGCATATAGTTATTTCTTCGGCTCTAAATCTCTTTTTTAAAAATGCATCGCGCTTAAATTACTCTCTATTGGCAGTTTTTTTTCACAATCTTGTATGTTGAGGGTTTATATTTGGCATTTTCCAATATGGCCGCCTCAGCACGTTTGCGCTTTTTGCCATTTCGTACGGGTGAGTGATCCATCTCGGGTGCCTTTCTCAGTTCAATACCCAACATTCTATTTTGCGCAGCTTACTATGTTTCAGGAGCATGCAGTATTTCCCAGTCTGACCGATTTTATTTTGCTATCATGTAGTAACTAGGTGGGTGTCGTATTACGTACACATCCCTATCAATATTGATCACTGCAAGATTCGTTCCTCTTTTACCCTCTATTTCGATTTCCTTTATTCTCTGGCCTTAAGTAATTATTTGCAAATATTTGTAATTTACGATCTCTCTGAATTCTCCGGTAAATTAATCCATCCAAAATATTGTTAAAGTGCTCTCTAACCCGCAATGGACTTAGTGCCCTCTCAATTTTCACATTAAGCCATTTCTGATAACTTTTGTTTAAATCGTAATTAGTTCGTCCATGATATTTATGTATTTCTGATTGACGAAAGTGCGTGTAGGAGCATCGAGCTAATTCGTTTACACTTTTCCTCGCTCTCAACAAATGCTCCTCATATTTCTATGAATTAATTTTTGTTAAATCTCTATTATCAATAAGCTTAATTTTGATCGTGGCTAAATATAGTTTTTCACGATTATGTATAAGCATTTAATAAGACCCGATATTAAAGCTCAACGGAAGTTTCTTCTATAGTCCTCACTGTTGTTTCCTTCACACATTAATTGTGATTTACTCGTTATTCATAAGATTGGCTTCCATCTCATTTGCGATACTATTAATAATAAAACTTTGAGAGGGCGCGTCACATGCCGGGAACCTGAGTAGGAGATACTTTCGTGGTTGAATGGTTTGTTGTTCAAATCATCTAAAAATTACGAATTAACTTATCAAGGCGTGGCGGGAAGAACCACTTGATTTGTTGATTGTATATAAGCGTAATTCTTACCCTAGTAGAAAATACACTTAGTACTCAATTACGCAAGCAGATCCACTAGATATAGGTTGTGAATCTTCAGTACCATAGAGTGAGCAATAATTATGACGTAGTAAAATGGAGAATTCTCTTACGCGCACAAACGAACGCATTTCTTTTATGGTTGAAGGGCGAGGAGAGTTAATTATTTCCCTAACTTTTTCTGACAATGGTGAAATCCCCTCTTCAGTCAAATCAAGCCCTAGGTAAATTAATCTTTTTACACCAAATTTGCATTTTTTTCTATGCAAATAGATTTTAAAGTAATTTAATCTCTCAAATACTTGTTTAGGTACCACCACGTGGTCTGATAAATCTTTAGTACCTATCAAAATGTCATCTAGATATACATGTACACCGGAAATGCCTTGAAGTAATATAGATAAAAATCTCAAGAAACACGAACTCGAGTTTTTAAAACCCATGGGTAGTTGCATAAAAGAAAAATTACCAATCATTGTACTAATACTAAAATATTGCTGATCGTCTTCGGCAATAGGCAAATGATAGTAGGCGTTCGTCAAATCGAGTTTACTTAAAAATTTTGTCCCATGAAGCGAACTAAATATATCATTTATATTAGGCATAGCAAATACGTCATTTTTAGCAACTGAATTAAGCTTTCTAAAGACACATACAATTCTCACACGCCTGTCAATTTTTTAGCGCACTAATGGGAAAACTCCATTGAGAGGGGGCTGCCTCTTTTAAAACTTATCCTCTTTTAACTTGAATATTTATATGAACTCCCTCTATTGTTAGTTCAAACGGTATTATGAGAATTACGTGCGGGTGGTTTTAACTATTTACTGGGGGACCGGTTTATATTGAGCTTTTATACAGGTGAAAGGCGGAAGCTTATCTTCCAATTCAATAATAGTGATGTCTGTGAGTTCCTCTCTCTCTCTCTATTCGGGTACCTGTCATCTTCCTCTCTCGCCCTCGGCTTTTGAAAACAAAGGTCTTCCACCCTTCCCGATTTGCTCCCTTAAGGTTTTCGACCTCCGCGTTCTCCCCCCTCCCCCATAATTTCTTTGAACAAGTCGAACGCAAACTTAAGTTGGCTTTCTCCCGTACGTTTAAAATTTTCCGGCAAAATAAGAATTTACAACACAAATGTTTAAATTCAATTACAAGATTAATTAAATTAGTTAGGCTATATCGCTCTAACAACGTTCACTTTACGAATCACCTTACAGAAGGAGCATAAAAGCTACTCTTGCTTTAATTAGCTTTAAGATATCCTTTTCTGCTGCTTCTTTATTACTTATCTTTCTTATACCTTTTCTCTCTTTGCCTCTGCTGTAAGTGTGTCTTGTTAACGTGTATCTTATAGTCCTCATAACTTTCTCATCTCTAGATCTTGACATATCAGCATATCTTTCTCTTTCGTAGTGCATGCCTCGCGCATCTCTCTCAGCTACATTACAGATACTATGGTTAACTCTCTGGTATTTCTCAATACTACATATTCCAGCATTCATATAACGTCTTCAATCTTAACCCTAAATCTCATATCTGTCTAAACATTTTTACATGCGCTACTTATACTTGCTTAATCTTCTACCGTCTCTCTCTCTATTCTCTTCACTCTGTGGCTTTGGCATGTCTCATGGTGGTCTTTGTCACTCCTGTAACTTCCGTCTTCCTCTCTCTATTTCATTCACCTTCCCTCCCTACTCATTCCTGATTCTCTCAATAATGCCGATCCCCTCTATCTTTCACCCTCGTGTATATCTACTAATATAAATAGAACTTCTTTTTTTAATATTTTACTCTAACTAAAAATAATTAATATAAAGTTTATAATTTCCTACATTACACTTGTTTTATCACTAATTAATATTATTTATAATATAAAATACCGGACTTTCACTCACTCTCGGAGCTAATCCGTTATATTAATTATATATTTGGTTTGAGCACTAAGAGCAAGCGTTATGTTATTATTGTATATAGTGTATAACGAATGTAGGTCACATCTTACTCTTATCTAATAAATCGGGTAAGCAGTCAAGTACTTCGATGTGAAGAAGGTAATAACCTTCTAATTATGAACATGGTCAATGGTAATGACGCTTTATCGTTTACTCTTAAAATTATTCAAATAAGTAAATTAATTATATTATTATTTAATAATTATTATTTATTAATCTATATTTGTATTTATTATAATTATTTATTTATTATTTGATTATTATATAAATCATTAATTTTATATATTATGTATTATTAATTATATTATTATTATATATATTATGATTATTAGTATATTATTATTAATTATTATATATATATTATATTTAATTTAATTATTTAATATATTATTAATATATACCCATTATTATAATTTCCAATACATAAAACTTATATATAATTTATATCTATTATAACTTTAATTTATATAATTATATTTAATTATTATTATTATTTATGTATTATATTATATTGTATATTATTATATTATTTTATTAATTATATATTTATTTATTAATTATTATTTATTATTATATTTTATATTATTTAATTATTTATTAATTATTTAATTTATTAAATATATTATTTTTTATATATATTTAATTTATTATTAATAATTTATTATTATTTCGTAATTCTATTATTTATTTAATTAATAATTAGTAATTATCAATACATAAGATTTAACGCGTACAAATGATGTAAAGGCTCCTTCACATAATGCTTTTCTAATTTAATGCAGGACGTTTTCGTGAGTCTCAAACTTTTAGATTTAAAAAATTTCTTCAATGACTCGTTAATTAAATAATAATTGCAAAAGTTTATAATTAACCTCGCCGCACAGTATCGTCCTCTAACCGAAATACCGTGACTGCTGTTTACAACCTGTCCTTATTGGAGTGTTTGTCTCTTTAGCTACCATTTTGGTTTATAATGGTGACTCTGTGTCTAACTTCTGACTCGTTATTTTAGTTCAGTGTGTATAATCCAATATAAGAATCGCAGTAGACAAATATTAGTAGCCGTATATAGAATTAGGCATTGTTAGTAGCTTCTATTGAGGGACTTGGCCTGAGTGCATTATATCTACAATAATATCACTATTACAGTCAATACATTTTCGGCTGACTATACACAGTTGATTGCCTTATTATATATTGTCGATACGTTTCTCGGTGAGTCATCCTTCTATAATTTTGAGTGAATTTGTGTTGTTTCTTTCTTTCTGGTTACGTTGAACAGCAGCTTTCACTCAGCGTCCTGTCTACCTTTTGGTGATGACTTAAGATATAAGTCCTTCATATCTTACTCGAAAGATAACTCTTTATTAACTTTAAGCTCATTCTGATAATCCTGGTGCTAGGTTTACTTTGTATATCATATATGTATTTATACGTAATACTTATCATCTTCAATGTCGATCTTCTACTTTTTGGGTCGGGGAAATGTCTTCCCTGTAGATGATACCGCCCCGGGGGGGGTTCGTAGCATCTTCCATAAAAAGTTCTTATATAAGTTATCTGCTTACTTTTTAATTTTTTTCAGACTGGCTATCGTCCGCCAGTGCATTAAATCTGGTCTGTCCAAGTTCTAATTACAAGAGAATAGAGGACTGGAGGTTTAACTTTCTAATTATTAAACATAAAGCCAACTCATTAAGTACACACCAACAAAGTAGCACAACAAATAACGCATGTTTTCTAGCAAAGCTCAATAAGTTGAATATCTATTTATATCAATTACTCATATAATAACATCACGACTCTCAATCGCTAAGTAAACTTGAAGGAGTTCTTTTTTTCTTTCCTTATTTTTTGTATAAAATATTTCAATATTATAACTTTGATATTTACGCATGATTTGATAGACATAAAGTAAACTCAAAACAGCTGCATATATAAGTACTAATAATATTTATTTGAAGATAATCTTTAGCAATTATTATCCCCCTATAATGAAAGTCTGATTGGTCTCTACTACGAATATGATGGGTAATAGATGATTAATCGGAGGTTGTATACTTAAATATTATGTTATAACGCCTTCATCTATGTTAATTACTCAGGTACTCCAATTATCAATCTGAAGAAATCTCCCATAATTCATTATTAATCTAGTAATAATAATTTTTCACATTATAATATTGGTAATTATATATATTTATTATAAAGATAGTTATATGGCCATAAAGGCAGACTGTAGTCTTTATTTTTGGAGTCTATTCTCACTAAGGGGAAGAAACTTGTTAGGTGATATATATGGTTAACGAGCTTATACTTCGTTAAAGTGGTACTAGTTTAAAAGTACCATATTCCTGAATTACTCATTTATCTACCATCCGAATTAGATAATTTTTCTTCCCCAAAAGGAACTTCTAGGTGAGAGTGGGAGAATATACAGTTACTGAAGGTTTTCGCAGGATGCTTTCAGGTCAAGTACTTGACTATCCCCTACCCCTCACGTGTCTATTTAAGATCGGTACGTATATAGGGGATCCTTTTATTATGGCTGTAAGTCATATATTTAACAAAGTCTTTCCTTATTACTCCAGCACGTATTTTATAATTAATATTACCTTTGATATTCCTTCCTTTTTTCCTCTTTTTTGCATTTAATATATATGTGTGAGCTGCTGTGTGATGATGATGGGGGTCTCTTGTCGAAACGGGCTTTCGAACTTTTTAACATAGACGGGATTTTTCACGCTGTATTCGTGTGTTTGGATATGCTATAGAAAGTTTAATTTAGAGCTTCTTGCCATCATGGTCGAGACGAAGAGCTTCTCATATAAGTTGAGTTTGTTTTTTTACGAGTATATGAAGCACTTCACTTATCACTAGCTAGCTTCATCTTCAGTGTAAATTTTCAGACTGTTCTATATGTTTAGAGCGTATCGCCAATCCTATCGTCTCTCTCTCTGACAGATATTGATGTAATGAAGTCTTATGATTCAGGAAATATTCTTCCTGTGATGCTCAGGCTACTTGGGTTCTATTTTGAGCTTGTTACAAACTCACCTAATAGGGGAGAGGGAAATGATATCTTCTGTATATTCGAGTCAATGGTCTTCAGGACTCTGAATATAGCTAGAATCACAACTCTCATGGTAATAGCAGCTAATATAAGATAGGATATTCTTATTCGTGGGTAGAATACCGGAACTCCTCCTTTTTATTTTTATTCTTGTATGTAGAAAGTCAGTATGTGGTTAATGACTTATTTTACATGAACACACAAGTTAAGTTATCGTGCGATTGTTCTGTAAAATAGGATATTGTGAGTAGTCTAGTTTTTAATTATCAAGCTATCTATTATTAAATCTTGGTACCACCAATGGTGCTTCTAGATTAAATCTAGTGCGTGCCGAGGAGGAAGTTCCATAACGATGCTTAATGCTCTCTCTGTGCCGCTCTTTTAGCTCTTAATGACTCCATCTCTACTCCGGATCGTGCTGAGTGGAGAGAAGAAATTTTTCACTTGTTTACCTTTATAGGAGGTCTTATATATACTAAGTTTACAATCATACCATAAGAAAGACGGAGAATAAACCCGTTAGGTTTCAGCATTTTTGAGTGCAAGAATTGCTCGTATTAACCACAATTCTTTGAGATTAGTGAGGCATAAGAGGGGTGCACGCGAAGACTATTCTCACAAGATATACAACAATTTCTATCTAGAGGCGGGTTACCTTGTGTTGTTGGGAACGTTGGCAAGATGGTTGCTGGTTTTTACATATATCCTTAGTAAGTACAGCGAACCGGGTACCCGGTTAGTGTTACTCAGCGACTGTGCGGTGAGTACCAGTTTGCGAATCGCCCGCTTGAATGTAGAGTAGAAGATTAAAAGTCTACCTTTGACTGCAGATTCAGGTTCACTAATATATTTAAAATAAGGTAATGCTGAGTACATATAGCGGTGTAGGTTTTAGGGTTCAGATAGAAGTTTAGTTGAATAGACAAAAAGTAGACTGGTGTAATAAATATATAGGTGTATGACGTGAGTTTGTTTGGTACATGACAATAAGCATTCCTTTAATTAATATAATATATATATTATATATATATAATTATGGTTGCATATAGTTCCAATACTCCATACGTCCCCGTCGATGCAACCCGGCAACTGTAGAACTACCAATAAGGGTTGTAGCCTCTAGGCTAATAGAGATTAATTGGCTTAAGGGAAGATATATGACCTAGCTAAGTATACCGTACATTCCCTGAAATAATATACATTGTCATTAGACTCTCAAATAAAGCTAGCGAGCCTGCGATAGCATTGATACTATATCAATCATAGTATGAATCTAACGTAAGTATCTGACGAGGATTAACGGATTAGGAATCTCAGAAGAAAAAAACACTTTTCAGTAAATTATTAGGATGTCCTACTCGATAATATAGTGGAACCTTCATGATAGTGAAAAGAGGCCGGAGACTAAGATAAATGTAGGAGGATCATTGAAATTAGTAGAGGAAAATAGAATATGATTGGCAGATTGCAGGAAATGAGGTTTCTGTCTGAAAGAAGGTAAAGAGAGTTTTGAAAAGCAGAAGGAATTAGGTCTTTGATTTGCGTATTAGTTGGTGGGGTGATAGAAGGGTATAAGAATATGCACAGGCTGTCACCGGAATTATAGTACCTAGAGAGATCCCACCTATAACTAGAGAGTGATAATATTATATAAATGAAGGATGGTTGTATTATTTTGAATGTTGACTAATACGAGTTTTCCGCAATTTATTAACAAGTATTAGAATAATTCTCAAGAGTATATGCACCACAACGGGGCATCACAGAGGATTGAATAAAACATAGATTCATTATGGATATTGATTGGAGTAAGAAAGATAGGTGTATTAGAGGAGGAGTGAGGAGTAATAGATGTGACGTTGTTATGTAATCGGGATCAGATTTTATTCAACTCGCTTAGTAAGTTGAGGATAAAGTGAGAATATATGAGAGAGATTGATGAGATATTTGGTACCATTATTGAAGAATGTATTCGGAGAACAAAGATATCAACATAGGGAAGGGAGAAAGTCTCAGATATGAATACGTGATATTTTTGTTTGTGAGAAACATTTTCTAAAATTTAATTGAACATACTGCAAGTATTGGAGAACAATTTTCTGTTTACGAGGTTATAAGAAAGGAAAATCTAGGAAAAGGATTTAGAATGTAACGGTAACCAATTTTTCTCGATGCAAAAACATACACTCCGTGATAGACTACATGTCTTTCGCCACCTTTAAGAAATGGTGGTGTCTGGAACTTTTAGCATTATCAACGCCCCTGCTCTCGGTGACTCTCTCTCTCCTCTTTGTGCTCTCTCGGTCTCTACTACTTCATTTATGTTTACTGATTAGTTAGCCAAGAATGGAATTGAAATAGAGGAATTTTTGGATTTAAACTCAGTTTATATAGAGTTTATAGGGAATAGTCAGGAGAATGATGGCAGTTTGATGAAAGTGTGGAAGAGAAATGGAGGTTGGCAGTGGATAAAGAGTGACGAAGATACGAGACAAATTATTATGAACGTTGAAGTAATTGTGAGGGCAAATCTAGTTAAACAATGGAGAAAGGAGAAAGAGATGATTGAAAAACTGAAGTACAGCGATGTTTATTATTTCCAGCGCAATGTTTGCAGCTAGCCTATAAACAAACTCTATTCATTAAGATCATGAGGGTGTCCTAACTAATTCGGCAATGCCATTGATGAGAAATATGAATACTTTACAGTACTAATCAATCATAATTTAAGAATAAAAAACAATAGTAGTAAATAATGATGTGAAAGTGCTAATAAAGAAGAACAGCTTTAGGCTAAGCATAGTGAGAGGAATTTAGTTATGTCAGATCAATAAGGTATGATAGGCAGTAGTAGTAAATATAATGAGTGAGTGTTGTTACGTGCTCCTAAGTACTCTCTCTATGCCTCGTCGATCGAGTCATGGCAGTGAACAATATAACGATATGATATGTTGGAGCATAGGAAGAAAAAACATATTTATAAGATGAGCGAAGGCGTATAGATAATGAAGCAAAAATATTTATAGTATATTAAATTAAGGATAATTATAAAAGATATAAAACGTAGAGATTCTTATGAGATCCGTGAAAGAAAGAGAATGATATGGATAACCTCAGTATAATTATAACTATTGTAAAGATCTTGCTAAATTAGTAATACATAGAGAACAAATGACAGGAAGCTGCAGATCAGATGAAGAAGTAAGTAACAGAGGTGAAGATTTGAATAGCAGGTAATGAAATAACGGTGAGGAATATAGAGACAATTAAAATAGATGAAGTGTAAGTGACTATGTGTAATAAAATAGTTCCTAGGAAGATTTGTAGTGCTTATGGAGTTAGTATTGTTGGAGCGGAAGGAGAGAGTACTGAATAGCGTATGGATAATCTATATCAGTTTTTGATGATAACAAGAATGTTGTGAGATTAGAGAGGATAAAGTGCGAAAGTGGTGGGCTGAACAATAGCAATATAATAATTATCCGTATATTATTATAAAAGTTAAACGGTATTTACCTTTGTGATTTATAATAATCCTATAGGTAGTTTATAATCTCACTGATGGACCATCTGTATACGTTAATAAATATACCGAACGATATAAGATTTGGAGAGGAGTGTTGACGTAGAGAGATATATAGTGTAGTACAGCTCGAGACTGGGTAAGAACTGTACTGAAGTTAAAATGATAGGAGAAGGATAACAGACGGACCTCTTATTCACCATGAGAATTAGTGTATCTATACTCGGTGAGAAGATAATTTTGAATATAAATATTTAGTCTCATAGAGATTCTTTGTATAGTCACTTTTCATCATCTGTGACAAAAGGCTATTCGATTCTCTCACTCGTGTTCCAAGGAAAACATTGCTCTGAGTAGCATAGAGTAGGAATTATAGGAAGAAGTCATAGTATTATAAGAATAAGGCTAGATTTTAGTAAATATGTATAGACATAAATATGTGACAAGCTATCATGTTAATGTTGAACTGAGTGATAACTAATTATGATGGTTTGAGTGAAAACAGGCATGAAGAAAGGGAGTTTTTTATCACCACTCTGTTATAATATTTAAGACGTTAGGTTGAAAGGAAGTGAATAAATAAATAGAGACTGTGGGATATTCATGAAGTATATTCATTCAGGAACATGCTAAGTAATTCAAATTTAGCAGTTGTAGTGCGAGATTAAGTAGAGGCTCAGTTACTGAATAGCAAGTTAAAAACGGGTAACTCCGTGCGAGAAAGTTTGACGTTATAACGATTATGTATGCTTCGGATATAGTAATTAACGCAGGTGTATCCCATATGAAAGAAAAACCCATACTTAGTATATGTCTCTCTCAGATTTTTTGATATTGAACCTTAGTATTGAAAGCGGGGGGAAATGAGAGAAAGGGTGAAGGAATGTGGGAGAGGGAGGAGTGAAGGCGGTACAGTTTAAGGAGTTAAGAACGAAATTTACATGTGAAATATATATTTCATACGTCGAGGTAATTGATTTTTAACAGAATAGGGTAAGTGAATGTGGGAAGTAGATTTGTGATGAGATGCAGAATTTGGAACATTCGACAGCTATTATAAACCCCGTTTTGATGTTCCAATTCAGCTTACTACTACCGTCCTCCTTATGTATCTATCTTACTCCTCCAATTTTATTTATAACACAGTTGGATTTAACTTTCCCTCACCTCCTTATTATATCCTCTCCCTTCTCTAAATTTATATTTAGCTAGATAAGTAGTAGTAAAAACAATACGGCTGGAGAGATGAGGATATATATATAAGTACTGATGTATGGGTGATAAGAAATAAGTGAGCAGCAATAAATGTTTGTGATGTTGATGTGCTCAAATATTAACAAGATTTAAATGATTAAATATATTTAGTAAAAATGTTTTAGGTAGAAATGTTGAAAAGACTGTAAAAAGAAAATGAAATTTAATTTCTCAGTACTTTTTTAATTCGGATATCAAGATTATACGATAGTAAGAATTTTTACAGCTTTAAAAAGAGTTGATGCTTGTTATCTCTCGAGGAGATGATGAAATTTGTCATAGCTGTTAGTAAGGAGTAATGCCTCGTAATAAGATAAATGATTGGAAATTGTAACCACAGAGTGCAGTAATAAGAGTCAGCGTGATAAAGACCGAAGAAAGATATGTGACTGTGGAAATTCAGTTGTGATGCTCAAATATTCTGAGTAACAAGATGTCAGCTATGCTACTAAAATATTTTTAGAGAGCGCTGAAGAGTTATTTGGACAGAGGAACAGATGCAGGAGAGGGACGGTCTGAGAAACAGTGGCATTTGGTCGCGGCTGACAGGTATGAATAGATATACCTTTACAGGTAATATAATAATATATTATATATAATATTATATATATTAATATATATATATTATATAGTGCGAGATGGTTAAGTTTAAGAAAAAATATATTTTTAAATAGTAATATTATATATATATAAAATATTAATATATATAATATATATATTATAATATATATATCATAAATATATATAATTTATAATATTATATATATATAGTATGATATTATATATTATATTATATTATATTATATATATATTATACGAATTATGTTTATGATTAATTATAATATTATATATTATTATATAATATTATAATAATATATATATTTTTATTATACAGTTAGTTCACACACTAATTCAGGGCATTGACCCCATACAGGTAATAGTTAATGATTAATCATAATACATACAATAAATAGCAAAATTTCGCAAATGAGCACAGACTACTGCTTTATTGAAAGTGGGGTGAGTATGTGAGGTATAGTTAGGTAAGGAAAATTTATAATTATATAAAATAATATATATAGATTATATATTAACTATAAGCAGAGATAACACAGAAGATGTTAGAGAAATTCCACAGAACAGATTATTGTTAGTAGGCAAGCAGGATAATAGTAAGTAGAAGCACCGCTAGCGAAATACTAGCCTGGAAGGGATATATATTACCTAATCAAACAAAAATCATAGTGCAGAACAGCACCCTAGTGCTACAGGGGCGATGTAAAGGTGGAAGGTACAGCGAGTGATAAGCTCCTCGAGCACTTGCGGTGCGGTACCTATGGAAAAGAGATTAAAGCCAACATCGCGCACGCAGAGATAGGGTCAGTGAACTTGTTGGAAGTACAGAACAGTTTATAAGCTTTTGGCCTTTTGACTCGACCCTATTCCAAAACCGGGTGAAACCAGAGGCCCCCCGCAGAGTATGAGAGCAGTACTCCATACAAGGGCGGATGGGACCATTGTATACTGGAGCAAACTGGGAAGAGGAAAAGTCTCGCAAGTCTAAAAGAACTCCCAGTTTCTTTGAGGCCGCGCTAGCAACCGTTGTGATTTGTGGGGTTTCCAAGAATTTTTTTGTTATGTTAAGGCCAAGGATGTTGTTTATATTGTCAACAGGAGAGAGGAACCGTCCGAAAAGATAGAAAGTTAGAAGGGTGTCTTAGAGAGGGAGATTTGTAGAAGTTTGAGTTTTTAAAGAATTGGAAATTTCACAAGGTTCAGAGACAACACCCGGAAATTCTATCCAGATAGCGAGAATAGAATCGGAAAGAATAAGACGAAGGCAATTTGAGAAATTTAGCACCTTATCGGCAGAAGTCGTGTTGTGTACATTGAAATCCCCTAATAGGACCTCAGTATTTGGATGAGAAGATATTATAGTCTCGTGAAAAGTAGTAAGATAATTCAAAACGGCGTGGAAAAATCTGTTCTGTTATTAGAGCAGTAGCAGAAACTAGTTATAAAGTCACAGATTGATTGTAAAGAGTATTGAGTAGGTAATAAATATTTTTTATGACCACTTAGAATCTGAGAAGTTATTGAGATTCGTAGAATTCTCGAGAACGTTTAAGTTACAGGAGGTGTTTTATATGTATATATATTTTATAATATAGGGATAGATAACTCTACCTTATATAGATATATGTCGGAGAATAAATAAAAATGATTATAGTTATAATTAATATATTAACGGATGATAGTGAGATGTAATAGAATTCTTAGATATTATTGGTAATAGTCTCAGTAACATAAAGGTAGCATATAATATATATAGGGTTATAGATAAATTTAGAGAGTATAGAGTATTTGATATACCAACGGATGCAGTAGTATAGAGTAAGTAAGCCGCGGATGTTATTAAATAGTTACTAGATATAGAATAGCCCGCGTCTTTGCAGATCATGGCATTAATACACGCATACGAACACTCCACAAATACAACAGACAAAACTAGAAGATACAAAATAAATGATAAGTGATAAATGATAAAACAGATTAAAATAAGTTTACTCACTAAAGAATACTTATAAAATAGTATTAATGATATTTATGTGAATTGGGATTTTTTTCACTCAATAATATTAATTGTAAAATTAACTTAGATTAAAAAAAAATCTAGAATATTAGGAACATACATCCAAAACCCCATCTATAAACAATTTGAATAAAAAAAAAAATTACAATCATTCAACATAAAAACTATTGATATATATATATTAATTAAATATATATAAATATATTATTATATATATAATATATATTATATTATTATATATATATATATATTAATATGGTATATATTATATATTATATGATTATATATATATATATATATTATAGTATAATTAATATTTATTATTAATTAATATATAGATATATATATATTATATATATATTATATATATATATTATTAATATAATAATAGTAAAGAATAGAGTGATATAGATATAGTATTCATTATTCTTTTGACTAATCCTAGAAGACTTGAAACGACTGATTAACAGGGAGAGAGTTGACGTATTGAAAGTGGTCCTATGTTGTAAATTTATATTGTTAAGTTGCGCAGTGTAATAATATAGAGATATATATAGTAAGAAAGAGATATATATAGTATATATTAAATAATATATATAATATATAGAAGATAGAAGAGGATATAGATAGGTAAGGAGAGCATCTCATCCTAATATATCTCTCTT
>JABUQX010071685.1:37500-51784 GCA_015478945.1 Trachelipus rathkii | reverse complement strand
AAATACGAAGAATGTGGATGGTTCAAAAAACATTAAATTTAAGTTTTAAGAGAAATAACAAGTCGAGTTAGAAAATGTTGATTGTTATATTTTTAGAAAAGTTTTGTTGTAAATTCAAGACTTTCTTCCGGTATTTTTAATAGCTTTATACTTTTGGAGTAACAGGTATTAGAATATATTTGCTAATTTGAAATTTGAAATTTGAAATTAATTGTACTGTATTGATAATAAAATTCCTATTTCTTCCTGAAAATCGTAGGTATAAGTGAATTTTTGATTGGTAGTTCTTTATTGTCTGAGGACCAATAGTAGTCTTCGGATTTTTAAATAGGCTGTTATACTTTGGTGATTAACAGGTCCATTAATACATTTTTGTCAAAATTTTAAATTTTGAAATTTTTGATTTTTTTGTCAAACATATAAATGCCATTCCTCCTGAAATACAAGTGTAGAAAAGTGATGTTATATTTTAGAAAGGTTTTGTGGTGAGGCAATTACTAAGGTGCGTTTCGGATCTTTAATAGCGTTATAGTTTTGGAGCGTTATCGTCTAGTAACCAGGTTTCTTAAATTGAAATTTTTGCAAGAATTTTAAATTTTTGCGATTTTTTGGTTGTTCAAACATAAAATGGCCATTCCTCCAAACCCACAAAGTCTAGAAAGTGATTGTTATTTTTTTAAGGAAAGTTTGTGTGAGGCAATACTAGTGTTCTTCCGGATTGTTAAAGCTTGTATAACTTTTGGGAGTAATAGGTTCTTAATTAATTTTGTCTAATATTTTGAAAATTTTTGAAATTTTTGATTATTTGATCAAACATATAAATGCCATCTTTTTTAATTTTTGAAAATTTTGAAATTTTTGGAATTTTGTGGTTCATATAATAAATGGCGTATTCCACCTTGAAATACAGTGGTAGAAAAGTGGCATGTTTTATTTTAGAAATGGTTTTGGTTGAGGAATACTATGGTGTCTTCGGATTTTTAATAGCTGTATACTTTTGGAGTATAGTAACAGGTTCATTAATTTATTTTTGTCTAATTTTGAAATTTTAGAAGAAATTTTTAATTTTGTGTGAGGTTCATATAATATATAAGAAATCTATTCCTTCCTGAAATACAAAGTCGTAGAAAAGTGATTGTTATATTTTTAGAAAGGTTTTTGTGGAGAATACAAGTCTCTGGCGAGAATCTTTAGTTAGCGGTTATAGTGTTGCGCATAAACAGGTTCTTATATAATTCTGTCAAAATTTTGATAGTTTTGAAATTTTTGGGATTCTGTGGTTTCAAACCAATCATAATGCCACTTCCTCCTGAAATACAAGTTGTAGAAAGTTTTTATAATTTGCTGTTACACTATGCTTTTACTCTCGATGTAGTTTTTCAAACCTATACATCAATCTGATCGACAACCTCTATGAGCTTTTAAACTATACTCCTTGCTTTTACACCTCTGCTTTTACACTTTGCTTTTACCACTTGCTTTTTCACCTTGCTTTTCACCTCTTTTACACCTTGCTTTTACACTGCTTTTACACATTGCTTATTACAAATTTGCATTTTGGCTCATTTGGTTTCAGTCTTTGCTTATACACATTGCTATTACACTTTGCTTTTACCACTTGCTTTTTACACTTTGCTTTTATTCACCTTTGCTTTTACCACTTGCTTTTACACTTTGCTTTAACAATTTGACCGTTTAACACTTTGAATATGGCTATAGAAATTTTACAGAATTATATATATATATTATATATATATATATATTATATACTATATATATATATATAATATTATATATATATATATATATTAATATAGTATATTATATATATATATATATATATATATGATACAATATATATATATATATATATATATATATATATATATTATATATAATATGATTATATATATATATGGTTAATTGATTATGTATATATATATTATCATAATATAGTAATATATATATAGTATATATTACAAATATATATATATATAATATATATCATCATATTAATATATATATATATATATGAATAGATTATATATATATATATATAATATATAAATATTATATATATACATTATATATACTTAAGTATATATATTATTAGATTATAATATAATAATATAGTAATATAATAATATATATATATATATAATATATATATATACTATATATAGTATTATATTATATATAGAGAGGAGAGAGAGAGATACAAAGTGCTGGTTGAGAAGAAAGAGAGAATAAACAAGGACTAACAACAGATTCCATTGAACAATATAAAAATAAAATAAAATAAAATAGACATTAAAAATAAAGAAATAACACTCCAATATGTTATAATAATATTATATATAATATATAATATATATCAGATAATATATTATTGATAATATATATATATTATATATATATATATTATATATAGTTATTAGATATATATATAGTTATTATAGTTTATATATAGTTAATATATATATTATATAATTAATATCATATATTATAAGTATATAAAATTGGAAATTTGAAACTTTTTGGATTTTTATGGTTTAATCATATAAATGTATCCATTCCTCCTGAAATACAGTCGTAGAAAAGTGATTGTTCATATTTTTAGAAGGGTATTTGTGTGAGGAATACTAGTGTGTTCGGATTTTTAATAGCGAGTTAAACTTTGGTAGTAACTAAGTTACTTAATAATTTGTCTAATTTTTTGAATTTTGAAATTTTGGGATTTTTGCTTCGATAATATATTAATATGGCTATTCCTCCTTAAATTAAAAGTCGTAGAAAAGGTGATGTTTTATTTTTAGAAATTTTTTGTGTGAGGTGATGAATACTAAGGTGTCTTCCGATCTTTAATAGCTGTTATAGTTTTGGAGTAACAGGTTCTTAATTAATATTTTTGTCAAAAATTTTGAAATTTTGAAATTTTGAATTATTTTTTGCGCTTCAAACATATAAATGCCATCCTCCATGAAATTTCTAGTTAAAGAAGAAAAGTTTTTATAAATTTCTTTTACAACACTATGCTTTTACTCCTTGTTTTTAAACCCTTATGGGTACACCTTGCTTTTACAACTTGCTTTTACACCTTGCTTTACACTTTGCTTTTACACCCTTGCTTTTACACCTGCTTTTACACATTGCTTTTACACATTGCTTTTACAGCTTGCTTTTTACATTTGTCTTTTACACTTTGCTTTATACTTACATTGCTTTTTACACTTTGCTTTCACAACTTTGCTTTTACACTTGCTTTTAAACCTTTGCTTTTTAACCTTGCTTTTACACCTTGCTTGTGTTACAGTTCCTTGAATTATAACACTATCCTTTACACACTTTGCTTCAACACTGTGCTATTGCACTTTGTCTTACAAGTTATATATATATACAATAATACTAAGACCTACTCTTGTTATTAGGATTTTATTAATATTGTAGTTTATATATATAGTATAATATATATTATATTATATAAAGTATATTAATATATATAAGTATATAATATTATATTATATAGTATACTATATATATATAGTATAAATTATTGATATATTAATTTATAGATTATATTATATATATTATATATATATATGATATATATTATATAATATTATATAATATATATATACATATATAATAATATAATATATATATATATATATATATAGTGATAATATTTATATGAATAATATTTATAATATAAGAAAATCACCTATTATAATATCATATATAGTATATGCCGAGATAAACACAAAAACCCAGACAGTACAGACATATAAAAATAAAATAAATAAAAAATAAACGCAAATATAAAATTAAATAAAAATAAACAAATAAACACAAATATTCAGTTATCATATAAAGTTATATATAATAGAATAATATTATATATATATATATATAATAATATTATATATATATAATACTTATATATTTATATTATATATAGTATATACTATTTATATAATATAGTATATAATTTATAAATATGTATAATATAAATATATATAATATTTATATATATATATATATATATATATTATATTATATAATATCATCTTACTATATATATACTATATATGATACCCAAACACATATATATATATATTCGTAAATTTTGCTGATTTTTATGTTCAATCACTATAAATGCCATTCTCCTGATCAACTACGAAGTCGTCTAGAAAATGATTGTCTATATTTTTTTAGAAAGTATTTGTGGTAGGAATACAGTATGGTGCTTCTAAGAGATTGTTTATATAGCTGTGTATATTTTTGTGAGTAATAGATTCTTAATAATTGTCTAATTTTTGAAATTTTGAAATTTGGAATTCTGTGCTTCAAAAATATATAAATGGTATGTCGCTGCGCTGAGAGATGCGAGAGATTGTAGGAAAAGTTGATGTTTTATTTTTAGAAAGTTTTTTTTTGAGGAATACTATCGGTGTCTAATCGGGATTCTTATTTTAATAGCTTGAGTATCTTTAAGTGAGTCTTTTATTTCCGTGGTTAATTTAAATTTTGTTCTAATTTTTGAATTTTAAATTTTTGATTTTTGTTTTCATATATATAACAGTGCTAGTGTATCCTGCAATACAAGTCGTAGAAAAGTGATTGTTTTATTTTTAGAAAAGGTTTTTGTTGAGAATACTATGTTGCTTCGGATTTTTATAAGGCTGTTAATACATTTGCGAGTAAACAATTCCTTATTTAATTTGTGTAAAATTTTGAAATTTTGTAATTTTTGGATTTTTTGTGGTTCAAACTTATAAATGGCCATTCCTTTTGAAATACAAGTCGAATGGTGACTATATTAGAAATTTTTTTTGTAGTGAGGAATACGTAGGGGTCTTCGGTATTTTTAATATTCTTTTTCCACCCCTTCATATAAAGCTGGTTCTCATAAAATTTTTTGTCTAATTTTTTAGAAAATTTTGAAATTTTATTGGGATATTTTGTGGTTTCATATGATATACATAGGCTTATTCTTCTGAATACAAAAGTCGTTTGAAAAGTGATTTTATTTTTTAGGAAAGGTTTTCAAGGTGTTTTGTGTGAATATGTGTGAAGTTATTATACATAGCTGTGTATATTTTGGAATAACCGGTCTAATTAATTTTAGTCAAATTTGAATTTTTGAAATTTTGGATTTTTGTTGTTCTAACAACATATAAATGTCATTCCTCCTGAATACAAGTCGTAGAAAAGGTAATTGTTATTTTTTAGAAAAGTTTTGCTGTGTGGCAGATATGTTTCTAGTGTGTCTATCAGATTCTTAATAGGCTCTGTATGACTTTATGGTGTACAAGTAACAGTTTCTTAGATTAATTTGTCTTAATTTTTGGAAATTTTCGAAATTTTTATGAATTTCTTCTGTCTTTTCCTAGCTATTTAAGATGCATTTGTCTAATTCTTATAATTTTGGAAATTTTGGGATTTTTGTGGTTCAATCTCCTTTTATGAGATTATCTCCACCTCGAAAATACAAGTGGTAGATACACACAGTCGATGTTCTATTTATTTTGAAAAGTTTATCTATCGTGAGCAGAATACCCATCGGTTCTCCTTCGCGCGCATTAACTGCAGTTCTTTTATTCTTAATCGCGTCACTCTATCTTTGTGGGTCGAAACAAAAAGTCAACACCTGTTCTACATTAAATTTTTCAAAAATTGAAATTATGAAAATCTCTGGTATATTTTTAGAAAAGATATGCCAGGCCATTCCTCCTGAAATACAAGTCGAAAAAATAATTGTTTATTTTTTTTAGAAAGATTTTTGTGTAAGGAATACTATATATTATCTTCCGATTTTTAATAGATGTTATACTTTTTGGAGTAACAGATTCTTAATTAATTTTGGATTCTAATTTTTAAATTTTGAAATTGTGATGAATTTTTGGTTCAAACATATAAATGGCCATTTCCTCTGAAATACAAAAGTCTTAGAAAAGTTTTTATAATTTGCTTTTACACTATGTGCCCTCTCTTTACTCCTTTTTTAAACCTTTTGTACATCTTGGCTTTTTACAAACTTGCTTTTACACCTTGCTCCTTTCATCACCTAACAGTCCCTTTGCACACACTATATGCCTGTTACCACCTTTGCCTTTCACACACTTGCTTTTACACTCATTCCTGTTGTATTCACTTTAGCATTTAACACCTTCGCTTTTACACTTTGCTTATACACATGCTTTTACACTTTGCTTTTACCATTTGCTTTTTTACACTTTGCTTTACACCTTGCTTTTACACTTGCTTTTAGCATCCTTTGCTTTACACCTGCTTTTACGACTTTGCTCTTTACACTTTGCTTAGACACTTTGCTATTGCAACTTTGTTTTACAAATTATATGTTTATATCTATATATATATAACATATTTATATAAATTATATAATCATATTAAATCAACTATGCTTGGATAAACATCTGCTGATATAATAGTATACATATCTACTAGCTTACATTGTTTATTCCTTTAATACGTATATAATTATTATACTAAAGAGTTATATGAGTATATATATATAATATATATACAACATATATATATATATTATCATATATTATATATATATATGATATATATAATTTAACTAACTATAACTGTATATATATATTACAATATATATAATCCGTTATTATATATATATATATTAACTACTATATCTCACCTACCGCTTACTATATATAGTCACCTATATATATTAGCGACGATACACAATCACAAGGATGGGCGGAGATATGGCAGCATGCTTTCTCAAGCAAATAAAAAAATTAGAAATTAAAAATTAAATAAATAAAAATATAACTAAATAAATAACTTATATATGTATAAATATTATATATTATTTATATATATATATATATATATGATATATATATATTATAATATATAGTATATATAATTATATATATATAGTATATATATATATATATATTATATATATTGATATATATACATATTTACATCATTAGAAATCTCTTCTATGACATTTAATATATATAATAATATAATTATTATATATAATATATATACACTGTATATATAATATTATAGATAATAGATATAATAATATAACTAGTTATGATAAAAATGATTCGATAACAAGTAATATATATTGTAAATTTTCTGATGCGATTTTATTGTGTTCAATCATATAACTGGCCATTCCTCCTGAAATACAGAGTCTAGAAAAGTGATTTTTATATTTTTAGAAAGTATTTGCGCTGAGAGCGTCCAGCCGAACTACCCATGTGTCTAAAGACTTCATCTTAGTAGCATGTCTATACTCTGTCATCGGCGTACGAGTTAGATAGTAATCTTTAAGTAAATTTTTGCTCTAATTTTGAAAATTTTGAAATTTTTGGATTTCTAGTGCTTCAAATATATACAGATGGTACAGAATAATCACCCTACATCTCTGAAATACAAGTGGTAGAAAAGTGATTGTTTATTTTTAGGAGATCTGATAAATAATGCGATTTTTAGTCCACAATTACCCGCCTCAAATAGAATGCTACTTCGGATTGTTAATCAGCCAGTTATACTTTCTGCGGGACAGCACTACGGAACAACGGGATCATGTCATCGCTATTGTGCCTAACACATTTAGTAACAGGTTCTTAATTAATTTTATGTTAAATTTTTGAAATTTTTCAAATTTTATTTTCTATAAGTTTCATCCCTTATGTATCATATATAGAACATGCTAAATTTTTGCTAAATTATGAAATTTAGAAAATGATTGTTTATTTTAGAAAATTTGTTGTGAGGAATACTATGTGTTATTGTCTTCGGTATGTTTAATAGCGTATGACTTTTGGTATAGACATGATCTTTATACCTTTTATCGAAGGAAATTTGAATTTTTGTAATTTTCATTTTAGTTGGTTCAAATTTATAAATGCCATTCCTGAAATACATGTCACTTACAAAAATATTGTTATTATTTTTAGAAATTTTTTTTGTGTGAGAATACTAGGGTTCTTCGATTTTAGAAGCTGTTATACTTGAAAATAACAGCAGTTCTCAATATATTTGTCTATTACAAGGGATTGTCGATTCATTGCTAATTTTTGAATTGTGTGTTATAATGATATGAGGAGGGCAGCAGCTTTTTGGTAAAGTAGAGGTTTTGGTTTATTGATCTACTGATTTATTGATTTCATGATTAATTGGTTTAATGATTTACTGCTTTAGGGTTAATAAATTAAAAGTTTAAAGTTATAAACATGATTAGAATAAAAATTTAGTAAAAACAAAATGTTTTTAAATATTTTTTTAGCTAAATAAAATGGAAAAAATAAAAAATTTAAAAGAAATAAAACCTTTAAATCAAATTAAAACTTGAAAATAAATATTTTTTTTTAAATAAGTAAAATATTTAAAATGAATAAATACTTTTTTTAAATAAATTAAAAAATCTTAATAAAATATAAATGGGAAATTAAGCGTTAAATAAATAAAACGCAAGAAACAAAATATAAATGTAAAATAAAACATAAAATAAAGAAAACTTAAAACGTACAATAAATGCAAAATGAAACATAAAATATAAAAACTTAACAATCAAAATATAAACGTAAAATAAAACTTATAAAATTATAAAAACTTACAAAGAAAATATAATTGTGTCAGCTTTCAAAATAAATTATAAAATTTAACACTTACAAAGAAAGATGAATTGTGAATATTAATTATGAAAAAATATAAATGTTTAGGTTGATGAAAATAAAATAGTTTATATTTGCAAAAACAAAATGAGCTGTGAGTATGAAGAGCAAATATATAAATGCATCATCTTAAAAAGAAAATACAAAAGTTTCCGTTTATAAAAAGAAATGGAGTTAAAAATATTAAATATATGAAAAAAATTCAAACATAAATATTATTGTTTAAAGAAAATATAATTACTACATCGTAAACAAATCGGGATACAATGTATGACCTCATGCACACACTATAACAGAATCAGATATGTTTTTGCAACAGTAATAGAACTTTAAGTATTGGTAATTTAGATCTGTTAAGGAAAATTAGCATGTGTTAGAGGTTAAGATAAGTTAGCTAGGTTAGATAAGGTTAGACAAAGTTTGCTGTGTTGAAAGAAAGAAATGGGTAGAGAATCGTCATAATTATTAGGCTATGTGTGTTACGTTAGCCTGTTTACCCTGGTTAGGTACGTTTAGACTAAGTTAGACAATGTATTAAGAAAGATAGGTAAAGAGTATGTGAGAGAGAGATAAAGAGAGAGAGAGAGAGAGAGAGAGAAGAGAGAGAGAGAGAGAGAGAGAGAGAGAGAGAGAGAGAGAGAGGAGGAGAGAGAGAGAGAGAGAGAGAGAGAGAGAGAGAGAGAGAAGAATAATTAAAGAGTTGATATATCGTCATGTTTAGCCATGTTATGTTTTGTTAGACAAGGTATTAAGAAAAATAGATATATAAATAGATAAATAAATAAATAAATTAAAAGATAGATACATATATAAAAAGACAGACAGACAGACAGACAGACAGACAGACAGACAGACAGACAGACAGACAGACAGACAGACAGACAGACAGACAGATAAATAGATAAATAGATAAATAGATAAATAGATAAATAGATAAAAAATAAATAGAAATAAATAAATAATAAATAAATAAATAAATAAATAAATAAATAAATAAATAAATAAATAAATAAATAAATAAATAAATAAATAGATAGATAGATAGATAGATAGATAGATAGATAGATAGATAGATAGATAGATAGATAGATAGATGAATAAATGCACTGTTTCGCAATTTCCATTCTTAGGCATTCATATGGAGGGAGGCATTGAGCGAGTTCCATTTCAGACTATCGGAGTCATATCATCATATATGAGCTCCACGAATCTTGAATACCAATGAATGTAACGTCTATGAGAAAGAATTCTTTTTTATTATTATTATTAAATTAAAATAGTTGAATAAAATAAAAAAAAGTAAATCTTTTTCACAATTAGTGTTAAGCAAGTAAGAAGAATAGATAGATAGATAGATAGATAGATAGATAGATAGATAGATAGATAGATAGATAGATAGATAGATAGATAGATAGATAGATAGATAAGAAGAGTGAGGAATAGGTAGAGTCGTTATAATTAAAAAGCAATTTGCTTTATGTTAATATGTCAATGTAGGTTAATTTTAGTTAGTATGAGTTAAGTTAAGCTAAGTTAGGGGTGAGAAAGATAGATGGAAAGAAAGATAGAGAGTAAGGAATAATTAAAGTGTCCTTATAATTAGAAAATTATGTGGGTATGTTATGTTAGTACTCTTAGCCAGGTTATGTTTTATTAGGCTAAGCTAAGTTAAGCTAAATTATAAAATAGACAGACAGACTGACAGACAGACAGAGACAAAGAGGAGTATGTAAAAAGTCGTTAAATTTAAAAAGCTATGTATGTTATGTTAGTATGTTCCGTCCGGTTAGAAGTAGCTAAGCTACGTAAGGCAATATACTAAAAAAGATAGGTAGATAGATAGATAGATAGATAGAGAGAGAGAGAGAGAGAGAGAGAGAGAGAGAGAGAGAGAGAGAGAGAGAGAGAGAGAGAGAGAGAGAGAGAGAGAGAGAGAGAGAGAGAGAGAGAGAGAGAGAGAGAGAGAGAGGAATAGGGAAAAAGTCGCTATAATTAACAAACAATTTGTTTGTTATGTTAGTATGCTAGGCCAGGTTAGGTTTAGCCATATATTGTACAATATTTGATTACTGTAGTGATCACGCATGTAGTTAATTATTAATAGCTCATTTACCACTAAATTTTCAATTTTATAGGTAAAACCCAATTTTGGCGGTTCGATTAAACCTTATGTGGGAGCCTACCATTTGTAATTCCTTCTGGAATCCTTTGTCGTCATTCTTCGAGCATCCTCTATTAAGCATTGCTTGCATTTGTCCTTTTTTCTTCTATTTTCATTTGGGACCCTTCTTGTAAGAGCTTGAAGCCCTCAAAATCGGATTCTGGAAGTTCGTAAACATATAGAATGATACCTCACATGTCATAATATATGTTAGTTTCAGGATCCTGCACCGGTTTCAACCTCGACAAAGGCTCTGACTCATGTTTCGACTCATGAGTCTACTCATGCTTCTCATAAGGTTTATGTACATGGGCTATGACCTATTCTAATTTTCCTTCTGGTTATAGGAAAAACTTACTTTGGGAACCCAGAACAACCCTTCAGGGTTGTAAAGATTTCAAATCTTGCTTACGTTAGCAGATGTAGGGGTATAAATTTTTGTGGAGATACGATATCTCTAACTCCTTTAAATTGGAGGATTTAAATGTGTGACTTTTAAGACTTTTTTTTTTGAACTCCACCCTTTTACTACTACTACAATGAAATAAAAATTAAATTAAACTATCAAATATTTAAAAATGTATATCGAAAATGGTTTTCAATGCACTAAATCAACCAGAGGTCGTACAAAGATGATTTAAACGAGGAAATTGAGATAAAATACCTCGATAAATGTATTGATATCATAAAAATGACCTCGCTATCATTTACAACCCTAAAAACCTCCTTCTTTGAGGGGCTAAGGCTCTGAGAACAAAATCAAAACCTCCGAAAACTGTCTTCCAGACCTCGAAAAACTGTCTCCTCTACCTTGGAAACAACTAATTTGACGCATCAAGCCTTTAAAACTGGTTGTTGTCAAAGGTTGTAAATGCTACACGTGCAACTTACGGCTGCAGATTCGGCTATCTTAAGCGCGCTATATATTGCTGACACAATACGATTCCAAGACGCTGCTTGGAAAAGCCCTACTCTGTAGCATACCCTACAAGTAGCATACCCCTTCTTTTCTCCTGTGGTAGTTGCAATATTTGGGATCATCATCCATCATAACGTCTGAAATTAGACAAATCCGTCTATTTACACCACCATTTTGAAATTGGGTGCTTAATATCGGTGTACACACCTTGAATCTTACATTTAATCGATATTAAAAATTAAATTCACGCCCCAGAGCATACATCTGCCCTAAATGTAATAGATCAATCACCCTAGGATAGACCTCAGTATCTTGTAAAATTTGCTAGCTCTGGTTTCACATAAAGTGCATCAACCTTCAAACCTCAAATCAAAATAATCCAACACTTTCTGCAACTCATGCTGAGACTCACACACACTGAATTTCACACTTCCCATCTTCACAGCTCAATTAACACACCACAACCAAATATTAAAGGTATAATAATAAAACGAAGAGAACTCCACAGACATTAATTAAATACAATGCACACACATAGCAATTATACAGGAAACTATTCCCACACAGAACACCTACATCTCTGAATTTGCTAACTACACAGTTCTAAAACAGGAGAAAATCCATTCAATCATACCTTTTTCATCCTCCTACACAAAAACATCACATTCCGAAGCACCACAAATTAAAAATAACAAATTATGAACAACGATCATATTTCCACTTACTGCTCTATAGAAGTAAAAATCAATTTAAAAACATAAAATCTGATTTATTTCTATATCCTTTCATTCACTTCTTAACACTGCCATCGGATTAATATCCCAGATATCTTCCTCTTAACTCAGTTTATTAACTTAACATTAGTCGGGGACTTCAATGCTTATCACCTTGCATGACAACACACACCCACCCACAATGAGGTGAAATATTCATAGACAGCATAAACTTACTCATTATTTTCAATAACAGAAGTCAACCCAACTGACGACCACTACAACATAATCAAAGCTTTGCGTCTCCCAACATATCATCCTGCTTCTCCCAAATCCAAGTCAACACAAAATGGCAAACACCCCTTCTCAGATCACAATCCAATTCTGATCAAATTTCAACATAAACACCTTACACACATCCTTTAAAGAATGACATGTATTAACTATAAGAAAACGAAATGACAAGCTATTACTGACCTCTAAGAACAAGAACTGCATTCCTTCCAAATAGTTAACTTACCATCTTCTTAACAAAACAAATTCAACATTACAGCAAATCAATCCTAAAATGATTAAAAAAATATATCTCCTATGGCTATAACAAACATTTTAATCCCAACTTTTTTTTAGAAATTGACACCGTAATGAAACAGAAACTAGCTCCGATAAAATTAGAAAACCAAATCAAGATCAAATAAGATAAATCATCGAATAAATAACCTAATCAACTTTTAAATAAAATTAAGAATTGATTATATTATACCGAAATATTATCCGATTGTGGAACCATCTGAGGAGTCGAAGAGAGTGCGGTAGGCTTCAAACGACCAAACGAGGTAGCATCCGCCCGTCCATCAGGATGTTTTATCTTTTAGCAATGATCCATCCCTTTAAGAACCTTGTAAGAGCCAGAATAAGGTAGATGAAGCGAAAGCCTGCTACTCTAGGATTTTATAGACATAAACTGATTGTATAACTCCGTCTTACTCTTCTCGAAAATGATAATAACTGACTTCTTCAGCGGAGTTTAAGTTTGAGCATCGAGTTATGCAGAAGGTTTACGATCCACGATATCTGTTGACAGTTGCTAGAGGGCGTGGAAATACTATGCTTCTAGGACTCTGAACCCTGTTGGAACTGAAGTCTCAGGAAACATTGGAGGTGTTAATATGATCCAGGCAATGGTATCTCCTTCTTCTGCTGGAGGCTGGGATAGTTCACCGTCAGAAGGCATCTTCTCGAGAGAGAGAGTGTTTCTTCTCCTTGAATCTGGAAAGGGTTTTCTTCTTCCTAAATCAGTAATTGTGTAGTGAAGTTGTAGTTATCTCTTCTTGTTCCTCTACTGCAAAGGTTTCGGTTAAGGTTCTTTTGGAGTTCCTTGTAAAAGCTCCGGTTTACATTAAGGAATAGAAATAGAAGAGTTTTCGCAGTTTCGCAGTTTGAAACAGCTTCTTTTGCACCTAGGAAGTTATATTTTACACGCTGGCTCCTAGAGGCTAATAAACAGCAACATAAATAGTTAGAACTCTTTTTACAGTTATCTCTTTAATGGGAGAGTGAAAAAATTTAATATTTTTCTATTAATATTTATTAAACATCATCTTTAATAAATATTACCAAGTCGAAGACTTTAAGTTAAATACATTGGTTTTTAAAATATATAATCTTTCTCGATGTTTTGGCCTTGAGTTGAGTTTTTATTTTACAAACGAAACATCAACTTTATTTTCAAACATCTGGCAATCTAAATGAAACCACCCAAAAAATGAATTTTACAATATGTCAAAGAACGAAAATTATATACAAT
>JABUQX010071685.1:20000-27500 GCA_015478945.1 Trachelipus rathkii | reverse complement strand
TGAAAAAGATGGACGAAGGCAAATCGAGATGATTAAAGAGACGAGTGCTTTCAAAAGTATTTTAGACTAAATTACATTATCATAATTCTGTAATAGCCTTTATATAGGGGCAATACGATGAAGAAATTGAAGGTAGGTAAAATTTACTTCGTGGATCGGTTGAGCATATGAGCTCTTCCAGCACTAAGGGAAAGTTTTAGAATTAAGGCATATAGAGTAGAGCAGATCAAGAACAGGCAGCAACTCGGAAGCTCGTTCCCTTAAAACACGAAAAATGATGCCATCCCGGCCACTAGCATTCCTAAATTTCATAAATCTAAGGTTCTCATGTACCCGATCATGTGTAATCACAGGGAGAGACATGGGACATCTGAGAGTAGGAGGAGAGTCGCCAGAATACTCCAGGTTGGAATTATATAAAAATATGAGGCCAAAGATATTAGCCTTTCTGAAGTTGTATTAGCTACAGATCCGTCAGAACGAATAAGAGGCGGAAAGGCATATTTACAGAAGTTATTAGAGATGTTATTGACAAGGGGCCAGAAATTTTTAGCAGTATGAGATCCAGGGAAGTCAGGGCGTTTCCTTTTGGTGAAAGTACGCATAGAATGGCGAATAATATCCCGTCAACGATTCCGAGTTGAATGTAAGATAACAAGAGTGGTAGTAGAAGTAGAAAGTTTTCATTTCCGATTGGCTTTCTCTCTATTCTGACAAGCACTAGAACAAGTGCCATCAAACCACGGATAATGAGGAGAAAAATACTTAGTAGAAGGTGGATTGAACCTACTCCTTTCCTAGGAGATTAAGGCTCCTAATTTTTCAGCTTTCACTGAAGGGTTTCTTTAGTCAAAATAGGATTCCTACCAAGTGTCGGTAGAAAAGAAGCAACGCAATATCTCCCAACTAGCCCGATTAAAGTGCAAGAGCGTACATTTAGAACATAGGGGGAGCTGCTGGAGAGAAAGTATTTTAACTAAGAACTACAAGATTTTGGTCAGAGCTACTGATAGAAGGGGAAATTGTGTGTATGTAGAGAGACAGATAAATAGTGAAGCAAAGTTCAAGGTTGTTCAAATATTGGTTATAGCGATCTGTGATGTGTATAGCTTCCTTAACCAACTATTCCAGATTATTAAAAATACTGAATATCTTGGCCTCTTTCCCACCTGTATCAGTGTAAGAAGAACCCAATCATTCTGTGCAGTGTACGTTGAAGTTTTCTATGAAAAGGTCCTAAGCATTTGGATGAGAAAAAGTAACGGTCTCGTGAGAGGTAGTAAGATATTTAAAATGAGCCGGAAAATAGTAGTAGTAGTAGGAAGAAAAATCTTAAACCACTGAATATCGAAGGTATGAGACTCAAGGTTTTCGAGAAGTGTTGCAGGAGTGTAAATGTTTAAGTAGGCGCATACTCCACCTTTGAGTCGGAAATTGTGAAAAGTTGTAGATAGATATATTAAGTTTATTAGAAAAAGAATCCCTGGATTGTTGAGGTCTCAGAAAGAAGAAAAAAGTTAGGATGAGTGTTAGAAAGATAATGCTCTAAAGATTCGAAGTTAGCGTCTGGATCACAACGTTGGTTAAGTCAACAGAGAGTCCCCATCACGCCCACCCTCATCCTCACGTCAAGACAACACAAACCTGTCATTTGCACAATCACGCGCCTACACACACACACATTCTCACGAATATCATATATATATATATATATATATATATATATGCTTATATTCTTCATTCTCTCCTCTCTCTCTCTCTCTCTCTCTGCCTCTCTCTCTCTTTCTCTCTCTCTCTCTCTCTCTCTCTCTCTCTCTCTCTCTCATTACTCTCTCTCTCTCTCCTCTTATATATATATATATATATATATATAAACTCATATGTATATGTATATGTATGTAATATGTGTGTGTGTAATAATAATATGTAATAATATGTGTAATGTGTGAGTGTGTGTGTGTGTGTGTAATGTGTGTGTGTGTGTGTGTTCCACTCCACCTTTGTCCTTCCATACTCTGTGTCCTTCTTCACTCTCTCTCTCTCTCTCTCTCTCTCTCTATTACTCTCTCTCTTTCACTGCTATATATATATATCACTATACTATATATATATATATATATATATATATATATATATATATATATATATATATATATATATATATATATATATATATATAAAATCTCTGTCTTTCCTCCTCTTTTTCTCTCTGATGGTTCTGTTTCTAATTCTTCAACTGAAAGGCCAATCTCTTCAGCTATTTTCCTCTAACTCAGCCCTGGACGATTCTTGGCATTCCTCCTCCTCCTTCTTCTCCTCTCAGGTGTCTATGCCTTTGCCTGTGATTACATTCGATCAGTTGCGGGCTCCTGAAATCTACGAACGTTAGGAGGCTGGTGGCCCGGATGGCATTCCTCCCAGTTTTGAGGGAGTTCTTCCGTGCTATCCCCGCCCCTCGTTCAACTATATTCTCTATGTCTCAATACTAGCACTTTCCCTCAGTGTTGGAAGCACGCACATGTCCAACCTATTCCGAAGAAAGGAAGCCGCTCTGATCCTTCTAACTATCCCCCTAATAGCTCTTACTTGTATTCAATCTAAGATCTTTGAAACTCTTCTCAACTCTCATTTCTTAGATCATCTGGAATCTCATTCACTTCTTTTCCGATCGCCAGTACGGCTTTTCGGCGCTCGAGGTCTACTGGCGTTTCACTTCTATCTTACTGATTTATGGTTTCCGCCCTTAGGAACTGCAGGGAACTTACGTGGTGGCGCTTGACATATCTAAAGCATTTGACAGGGTATGGCGCACGTCACTGCTCTCTAAACCCCCTCCTTTGAGTTTCCTCCTTCTCTTTGCTTACTTGTGTCTAACTTTTTTTTTCAAAATCGCTCAATATCAGCTGTTGTTGATGGGGTGACTTCTTCTTCCTTTTCTGTCAATAGTGGTGTTCCTCAGGGTTCTGTCTTATCTCCCTGCTTTATTCCTACTTTCATTAGTGGTCTTCTCACCTGCACTTCTAACTCTATTCGCTCATATGCCGATGACTCGACCCTTCGTTCTTCAGCTCTAATTCTGCTCCTTCTTTTACTTCTAGAATTGCCTCTCGTCTTATTTCCGATTCTATTCTCTGATCTGGATAGAATTTGTTGGTGGGGTCGTTTGAATCTTATGAAAAATTCCAGTTCTTTAAAACTCCCAGCTTCACCACCGTCTCCCTCTATAAGACACCTTCTAACTTTCCTATCTCTTTCGACGGTTCTCTCGTCTCTCCCTGTTGACAATATAAACATCCTGGCCTTAACATAAACAAAAGAATGTCTTGGAAACCTCACATCACAACGGTTGCTAAGGCGGAATCAAAGAAGCTGGGAGTTCTGTTGTTTAGACTGCGAGAGACTTTTCCTCTTCACAGTTACTCCAGTTATACAAGGGCCTCATCCGCCCTTGTATGAATTACTGCTCGCGCAACTGCTGAGGCTCAGGTTTCCTTACGGCTTTTGGATAGGGTCGAGTCAAAAGACTTATCAACTGTCTTGTTCTTTCTAGTTCACTTGACCCTCTATCTTTGCTGGCGCGATGTTGGTGCTTTATCTCTCTTTCTATAGGTACCGTAGGCAAGTGTGCTCGAGAACTTTCCACTCGCGTGCCACCACCTTTAAGACGCCCTCGTAGCACAAGGGGTGCTGTGTCGGCACTATGAGTTTTGTGTTGATATCAGCAACTCCAGACTAGTTCGCTGCGGTGCCTCCTTCTTTCCTGCCACCTCTGTTCTGTGGAATTCTCTTCCATCTGTTTCCTCTCAATTTAATCTCCCTCACTTTAAAACCCGCGTCTGTGCTCATCCTGCGTACTTTATTTTTGGTTGAATTTTTTGTTGTTTTTTAACACCCCTCCTTGAATAGGGCATTGCCCGTGAGCGGTGGTGATAACCGTAAAAAAAAAAAATATATATATATATTAATTTTAAATGTCGAGTTATTTGGAAATTTCACTTCGTTGTCTATAAATAGTTCCTTTCACGTGATTGAAGTTATTTTTAAAATGTATTTGCAGTGTGTGGATGATTTAGTTCATGATGACCACAATTTGTTAGCTTTTCTTCTATTTTATAAGCTAATATTAGAGGAAAAGAAATGTTATAAATGTGATGATATTACGAAAATAACTAATAAATTTGTTTTTAGATGCGTTAAGTGTACATATATTTATAGTTCTTGAGAACCTAATTTTTGGCTTTCAAAAGTGCGTTTAACTTACGAAAAAGTTCTATTATTATTAGTGTTTTATTTTCTTCAGGAGTGTATCTTTACTCGGGTGAAATTTCTTCTACAAATTTCTCGTAACAGACATGACTCTCTCTCTCTCTCTCTTTCTCTCTCTTTCTCTTTCTCCACTCTCTCCTCCTCTCTCTCTCCTCCTCTCCTCTCTCTCCTCCTCTCTTTCACTCATATGTATATATATATATATATATATATATGTATATATATATATGTATATATATATGTATCTTTTTTGGTGACAGGTCAGGAGACAGGCATCCCCCACGACACCAAATGTCACCAAAAGAGCGGGGGTTCCGGAGACCCGAGGGGGGAAAATAGTCCTACCCTGTAGCATGAGCGTCGTCGGGGGGGGGGGGGTAGGAGGCAGCTGCCAGCCTAGAGTGTTTACTCTATAGATTCTACCTGCGGGTGCGATCCAACGTCCCGTTCCGGGTGGCCGTTAGTACATTTTTACGATATATATATATATATATATATATATATATGCTGTATATATATATATATATATATATATATATATAAAAATATATTTTTTTTTTTTATATATATATATATATATATATATATATATATATATATATATATATATATATATATATATATATATATATATATATACGGAGAGGTTTTGTGAGGGGGTAGTTGCAATCGTCATTTTCTCACATTTCTCTTGCCGATACGAGGTCTTCTCACTCATCTTATATGCTCTTTTAATTAGTAGATAGGAACTGTGTTGTTATTCTATCTATTTTTTTTAATGTTGATATGTACATATATATTCTAGGTTTTGTGTTCAGTCGGATTCCCATTTCTTTATTAAGTGTTTACGGTTCAAAGTAACATTGAAATGAAATTATCAATCCGTGACGCCACTCTATAATTCAACACCACCTCAGTGTAAAAACTTATAGTTCAATTTCATCAGATCATGGAAATTAGGAGTATTCCTCGGTACGTACGTTTACTTTAAATATATAATAAAATTTTATTGTATTTGCTTCTTTAAAAAGTAGAATTTTGTAACACATGATCTTACTTACTTAATCCATATAGAGTTAACATCATTTTAAAACAGCCCTAAATTAACACAAAGTGAGTGGTTTTTCAACAGTTTGTCTCACTGTGTATTTTTCTATTATATATGCTTAACATCTTTGAATACTTAAATAGAGTAATAACCCTATATGACCATATGTGTGAGATTTATAGTTATATATATATATATATATATATATATATATATATATATATATATATATATATATATATATATATATATATATATATATATATATATATTTTCGATGTTCGAGATCAACTGGTGATATCCTTTCCTATCTAACTGATCTATGGTCTTCTGCCCTTAAGGATCATGGGGAGTCTTGTGTGGTAGCACTTGACATATCTAAGGCTTTTGACAGGGTATGGCATGCGTCGCTGCTCTCTAAGCTACTTTCCTTTGGATTTCCTCCTTCGCTTTGCTTACTCTTAGATGGCTCTTGTTCTCGTGCCATCCAGGAGCGTGACATTGCATTGCGTATAGAGCTTGGAAGAACTCTCGTTCTCCCTATTACTCTAACTAATTTTGCTCTGCTCCAAATCGATGCAGGGACAGTATTCGACTGGCCAGCGTTCTTACTAGGAAGTGTGATGCCTTTCTTGGTATTCTCCTTCTGATAAAAAATTTCTGAGCTCTTTTCAAAAACATCTCAAATAACTTCTGTAAATCTGCCTTTCCCCCTCTTATCCGTTCTGACGGTTCTGTTGCTAACACTCCTGCTGAAAAGGCTAATCTCTTTGGTCTTCTTTTCTTCTAATTCCACCCTTGACGATTCCGGCTCCCTCCTCCTGCTCTATCCCCTCTCCAGGTGTCCAATGTCTCTACCTGTCATTTACTCATGATCGAGTACATGAGATACTGAGGATCTATGAACGTCCGGAAGGCCAGTGGCCCAGATGGCATTCTCCTCGTGTTTTAAGGGGTGTGCTACTTAGCTGGCACCTGTGCTTGTTCAATTATTCTCTATGCCTTAACACTAATACTTTCCTCAATGCTGGAAGCGCGCTTTTATTCAGCATATCCCAAAAAAAAGGTAGCCGCTCTGATCCTTCTAACTATCGACCTAGTGCCGCTCTCCTTTGTATTCTATCTAAGGTCTTTTGAAACTCTCCTTAACTCTCATTTCCTCGATCACATAGAATCTCATTCCCTTCTTTCGGATCCTCAGTATGGCTTTCGACGTTCGAGATCAACTGGTGATATCCTTTCCTATCTAACTGATCTATGGTCTTCTGCCCTTAAGGATCATGGGGAGTCTTGTGTAGTAGCACTTGACATATCTAAGGCTTTTGACAGGGTATGGCATGCGTCGCTGCTCTCTAAGCTACCTTCCTTTGGTTCCTCCTTCTTTGCTTACTCTTAGATTGCTCTTGTTCTCGTGCCATCCAGGAGCCGTGACATTGCGTATAGGGCTTGGAAGAACTCTCGTTCTCCTATTACTCTAACTAATTTTTGCTCTGCTCGAAATCGATGCAGGGATATTATTCGACTGGCCAAGCGTTCTTACACTAAAAGGAAGTGTGATGCCTTTCTTGGTTCTCCTTCTGATAAAAATTTCTGGCCTCTTGCCAAAAACATCTCAAATAACTTCTGTAATCTGCCTTTCCCCTCTTATCCGTTCTATGACGGTTCTGTTGCTAACACTCCTGCTAGAAAAGGCTAATCTCTTTGGTCTTCTTTTTTTCTTCTAATTCCATCCTGGACGATTCCAGCATCCCTCCTCCTGCTCCATCCCCTCTCAGGTGTCCCATGTCTCTACCTGTCATTACTCGTGATCGAGTACATGAGATTCTGAGATCTATGAACGTCCGGAAGGCCAGTGGCCCAGATGGCATTCCTCCTCGTGTTCTGAGGGAGTGTGCTTCTGAGCTGGCGCTTGTCCTCGTTCAACTCTACTCCCTATGCCTTAACACTAATACTTTCCCTCAATGCTGGAAGCGCGCTTTTATTCAGCCAATCCCAAAAAAAGGTAGCCGCTCTGATCTTCTAACTATCGACCTATTGCCTTAACTTGTATTCTATCTAAAGTCTTTGAAACTCTCCTTAACTCTCATTTCCTCGATCACATAGAATCTCATTCCCTTCTTTCCGATCGTCAGTATGGCTTTCGACGTTCGAGATCAACTGGTGATATCCTTTTCTATCTAACTGAT
>JABUQX010071685.1:5000-15000 GCA_015478945.1 Trachelipus rathkii | reverse complement strand
GAATTAAGGGCATACATTCATGAGCTCAAGGAGTTTGGACTCGATTTCTTTAAAGATCTATCGGCGGGCTGTAAGCTCATGAGTCATATAATCGGGGACAAACTTCCATCTGGCTTTCTTCGTGAGCACAAATTACTTACACAAGATGAATATCCTTCCGTTAACATAATCTTGGAACATTACGGTAAAATAATCAAGTCTTTGGAGAAAGGGAGGGGAAAAAATAAATCTGCCCCCATAAAGTGATTTGAGCGTAATCGTGCTCTTTTTCAGCATAAATCAGCTAAATCGTCAGCTTTTAACGCTTCCTCTAAAGAAAATAGTTTGAAATCTTCATCGTTAGAAGACAAAAAAGAACGCAGTCTAAAGGGTGGAAGATTTATAAAATCTTCTAAATCATTTGATTCGAAATGTAAATTTTGCAACAGAAATCATCGTATGATTTCTTGTAAAGTATATTCTTCTCTTGAAAGCAGGAGAGATCACTGTAAAGAACAAAGCATGTGTTTCAGCTGCTCAAGCAGCAAGTATTTCGCTAATAAATGTCCTGCTAAGAGGTATGGACTTAGTCACCCATGCGGCAAATGTGGTCAAAAATCCCACATAACAGCTCTATGCTTTCAAAATAGTAGAAGCGTGTTCAGTGGCTTTTCAGAAGATAGTTGTCCGTCAACATCAGTCGCGAATGAGGAAAATGGTCAAGCCAGCGGCTCTTCTTCTAATATCTGTATAAATACAGGTGCAGCCTCATCCGTGGGTCGAAATATTCTGAAAACTCTCTCCCTTAACATCAAGAAGGGCAATAAAATAGTCCCTGTACGTGTGCTTCTTGATTTTGGTAGTCAGCCAACTTATTTTCATAGGAGCATTCTTAAAGAATTGGGAGTCAATGAAAATAGTCTCCCTAGTCATCAGAGCTCCATAAAAACATTCTTGGGAGAAGAATTGAGATCTTTGCTTTCTTTAAATTAAGAGATAGGCATTTGTTGTGGGAAATATTCTAGCCTACCTGTAAACATCGATCCTGAATTGGATATCTGCTTTTATGTAAAATGCCTGACGGAGGCTATGAAAAATATTGCCCAAAATGGTTTCAAAGTGGCAGTAGTCACCATCAAAACAACCAGGTTGACCGGGATTCAAATATTCATGGGCTGTTGTGCATCGATGCTATTCATTTATTAAAGCATTTTAAAACAGTAAAATGCATTCGGGACAGTGTCCTAGAAATTTGTCATGGGTACGTGCCTTTCGGGCCTGTAACATCTTTTTTGTCACCTTTCAAAAATGAAAAACTCTTTGGGAAGAACTCTTCGACGAAAGCTATCAAAAAATCATGCCAATTCCGAGCTCCCAATACCGCCAAATATTCAAAAATCTGTCAGGAATGTCCCGGAACATGTAATCAATCTTATAGTGGAACCGGTACCTTCGTACTTCGACCAGCTCTTACAAACGCACACTGAGTCTAATTTGGACTTGGTCCTGGAGAACCTCTATAAATTAGAATCTCTGGTATCAATGAGGAGCGGGGCCAGGGTTTCATTGACGAAATATTCATCAAGAGATTCTCCGAAAGGATAGAGTTCCGAGACGGAAGGTACCACGTCCAACTTCCGTGATTTCAAGATATTCAAGGTTCCTTCAAATCATCACGTTGCTCTTGCTACGATGAAACGAGTCAAAAAGAAATTGACTGCTTAAGGCTTGCTTGATAAGTGTGGAAAAATATTCAAGGAATACCTAAGATAAGGTATTGTGGAGGCTGTGGAGGTGCATCCGAAAGATTATCATAAATTCATCTGGATTCCCCACAGACCTATAATCAAGCAGGCCCTTCAAGTGACGACAAAATTTGTCCCGTCTTTAAATGCAGCCTGAAAATAGGTTGTAGTTCTTCACTTTATCAGGCATCGTATCCTGGGGTAGATTTAATCGCTTCCCTATTTAAGTTATTAATGTCCTTCAGAACAAACAATTTCATCATTCTGGCGGATATTTCGAAGGCCTTCCTCCAGATCAAATTAAAGTTAGAAGAGGACAGAAATCGCTTTTTTTTCTAGGAGGCTGATGGCGAGTTACTCACTTACCCGTATGCCATCATCATCTTCGGGTTGCCTGTTAGCCCTACGTTCAAGGGGCTGTGATACAACATCACGCCAAAAAATACCCTCTTGATCTCTGAACCTCTCTTCTTCAAAATAATCTTTACGTTGACAATTTTTTGTACACTTCTTCGCCTGTCAATTAACTTAAACATATTTTCAAAGTCAACCTCACGTATGGTGAGGGGGGGTTCGAAACTTAGCAATTGCTCCTTGAACTCCAACTGTCCTGAGCTTGAAGAAATATTCAAGTAGGAGGTCAAACATGCAACTCATCAAAATGATGAAGAAAGAGTTTTAGGGTATTTGTATAATACCGTTCAAGATAGTCTGAGTCTTGGTGACTTTTCATTAAATATTGTCTTTACCAAGAGACAGCTCCTGTCGGAGATCTCAAAAGTATTCGATCCCTTATGTCTTTACCTCTCCGTCACCGTTCGAGGCTATCTTCTAATGAAGAAAATTTGGGAAGTGGACATGGGGTGGGACGATATAATCGCTCCCGAAATCAAAAATTCTTGGGAGAAGTTGAGCAAGGACCTTAACTCACTGAAGGAGGTCTCTTTTAGGAGATCTTCCTTTGAGTCAAGTGACTCTAATTTAAGTATTCATATATTCTGAGATGCAAGCACTGCTGCTTATGGCTTCGTGGTGTGTGTCTCGTCTGCGGCAGAGGGTCCAAATTTTCTTTGGGCAAAAGTATATTCGCGCCTGTAAAAGAAAGAACTCTTCCCTGTTTGGAGTTATTGTCTGTGTTTTTGGCATTGAAGTGCTTACCACAAATGTTGATTAGACTGTCGGGTGTCAAGTTCAAGGAATTGAACATATTCTCAGACTAGCAGATAACTCTTCATTGGATCCAATATAGGATATCCAAAGTCAAGCAAATATTCGTGAACTGACGATAATCCAGCGGACCTTCTGACCAGAGGTATTTCATTCAATGAGTTCCAAAAGAACATGTCCATTTGGGCGAAAGGACCAAAATGGCCCTCTTTAAATAATATTTGCTGGCCATCAGCTGAACTGGAAACAGGATCTCCAGTTTTTGCTGTTGTTCAAGGTGGCAATGAAACTCCTGTAGTGGATTTGTCCAAATATCCAAACTTGCACAAGCTATATCGAGTAGTTGATTTATTGTTACAGTTTGGAGCCTTGTCAAGAGAATTGACAATTAATCATGATTTAAAAGCCCGTCTGTATTGTCTGCGGACAATGCAGAAAGAATCGTTCTCAAAAGCTCTTCAATTTTTAGAAGAGATTAAAAATAATCCTTCTTTCACAGGCCAAGTTCCGGATTTGGGAAATAATCTGAACTTGCTCTTGGATGAAAATAATCTTATCAGGAGCAAAGGTCTTTTGTCAAGATGCAATTATTACAATTATGATGTCAAAAAGTCACCACCTCTCCAAGTTAATCATAAGAGATGCTCACAACAAGTGTAAGCATCTAAGTATACAAGCTACTCTTACAAAAATTCGACTCAAAGGCTTCTGGGTGACTTCAGCACGTACCTCCATCAAAAATGTTTTGCAGGAATGCATAGTCTGCAAAAAGTTCAATAGCTTTGCTTTTTAGTACCCGCGTTTCACCAATTATTCAAAAGACCAGGTAGAATTATTTAGGCCTTTTAATCATGTAGGTGTTGACTACACCAAACATTGGTGGTTCAAAGTCAAAGGCTGTGGCTCAGCCCAAAAAATGTTCATACTCTTTTACACCTGTCTAAATATTCGTGCAGTCTATTTAGACCTTATAGATGAAAAGTCATCTAAATCATTTATTCAATCGTTCCAACGATTTGTTAATCGTTTCGGAGTGCCTGACTGCGTCCATAGTGAAAACGCGAGCTCCTTCAATCAAGGAACTGACTTCTTAGGAACTTTCCTCATGTCAGAAAATGGAAGTAAGTTTTTAAGAAAAAAATCAGATTTCGCATAGGCGAATTCCTCTTTATAGCCCATAGGTAGGAAGCCAGTGTGAACGGTTAATATGTGTGGTGAAGGATTGTCTATTCAAAACAATTGGACGTTTCTCGTTGAATTATTTCGACTTCATTACAATATTGTCAGATATTGCTGGGTGCTATAAATTCACGTCCGCTCACCCATACCACCAGTTCAAATGAAATATTACCTCTCACTGCCAGCGATTTCATCAAACCCTTGTCAAAAACCTCAATGGCGTTACCCGGAGCTGGGTAAAATAACACTGGACGACAAAAAAATTTTTAAATGGATATCATGAACTGTTTCTTATGTATTTCGGTACGCTGAAATCGAATATAACCTCAAAATTTGCAAAACGGGCTTATTTTTTTTTTTTTTATTTTACATATTTCATAAACTAACAATATAATTCACAGAGTGTAAAATGTCTTGTTTTGTTTAACTCTATTTTCTTGCGATTTTATGAAAAAAGGTGATCGCCAGCAATATAAAGCGTATAATAAGTAGGAACCAAAAAATAGATAAATCCATCCATCCATCCATCCACTCATCCATCCATTCAACAATCTACATCCTGAACATTAAAATATGTCCTATATATATACTCTCTTTCTCTCTCTCTCTCTCTCTCTCTCTACTCTCTCTCTCTCTCTCTGCTACTCTCTCTCTTTCTATATATATATATATATATACTTTCATATATATATATATATATATATATATATATATATATATATATATATATATATATATATATATATATATATATATATATATATATATATATATATATATATATATATATATATATATATATATATATATATACGCTCAAATTGTTTAATTTCACTTACAGATGAGATACCTTAATTAAAATGAGACAGAAATTGTAAAAATATTGTTACATTTGTTGTGAGAATGCTAAAGTCCCAAATAGGAATATGACTCCCTTAATAAAGAATATAAACTTTATTTTGAAATTAAGCTTGGTGATCAAGATAAATCTTTGGCACCTCATATTTGCTGTGGGTCTTGTGTAACATTACTTAGTGGTTGGCTTAACGGACAGTCCAGAAATATGCCATTTTCAATTCCAATGGTATGGAGGGAACCATAGGATCACTCAATGGACTATTAATTTTGCATTTAAAAAATTGCAGGAATAACAATCCAGAGACCAAGAGACCATTAAATATCAAACCTACCTTCGGCTGTGGGCCTGTTCCTCACAGCGAAGGGCTTCCTATCCTGCACCACATGAAAATGTGAATCTCCTGTCAGAAAAGCTCCGACGAAGAAGATTTACAATTACTTACAGAAAATGACGACTTTGAAGACCTTGATTATGATGGAATGTCAACAGAAATTCATAGAATTAATTAGCATGAACTCAATGATTTAGTTCGCGATCTATCATTGTCAAAGAAACAGGCAGAACTATTGGCATCTAGATTAAAGGGTTAGAATCTCATTGAGAAGGGAACTACAATTTCCTCTTATCAGCGACACGAAGAAGAATTCCGACTCTTTTTCTCGGTAGACGGCAATTTGGTGTATTGTACTGATGTTGATTCATTAATGAGAGAATTAGGAGACTGGAATGGAGATTGTTTATAGATTCTTCTAAACTCAGTTTAAAAGCGGTGATTTTCATTATTGAATGAAACCTTCGACTCCTATTGCCTATGGAGCCCAAATGAAAGAGACTTACGACAACATGAAAATTTTGTTATCGAAAATACGATACAAACAGCATTCTTGGAATATAAGCGGCGATTTAAAAGTTATAGCACTTTTGTAAGGTCTCCAACAAGGATATACTAAATTTTGTTGTTTCCTATGCAAGTGGGATAGCAGAGATCGCAAAAAATCATTTTGTCAAGCAATGGCTAGAAGAAATCTAATACCTTGAAATCAAAATGTAATTTTTCAACCACTTGTGAAATCTGAACTCGTATATCTTCCTCCTTTGCACATCAAACTCGGGTTAATGAAAAATATTGTAAAAGCGATGGATAAAAGTGGTCCAGGGTTCCTATACGTAAATAAGAAACTCCCTAGGATCAGTGAGGCTAAAATTAAAGAAGGTATATTTGTAGGCCCACAAATAAGGGAGCTAAATAATTACCATCACTTTGATGAAAGCTTGAATAATATTGAAAAACCTGCATGGAGATCCTTTAAAAAGATCATAACTGGGTTTCTAGGCAATATTAAGGCCGACAACTATAAGGAACTAGTTTTCGAACTCCTTCAAAATTATAAAGCAATGGGATGTAACATGTCCCTAAAAACACATTTCTTTCATTCACACTTCATTTCATTCAACTGCAATGCAGGCGCTATAAGCGATGAGCATGGTGAGCGATTCAACCAAGATATTTCACCTATCGAAAAACGTTATCAGGGAAATTGGAATCCAAATATGCTTGCAGACTATTGTTGGGGACTTAAAAGAGATGCTCCTCAAGCAAACTACAGTAGAAAATCTTCAAAATTAACATTTTAAATTGCAGAAGTATCTAGGTGAGTAAATTAACTAAAGCTTATCATTTTATATCGATATTAAATTTTTAATTTCGTATTACAAAAAAACCCTGCCCGTTACAACAAAATGGTATGCAAATTCGGAATCAGCACACAAAACTCCATAAGAACATCCATTTTTACTCATTTAAAAGACAAAAAGTCAAATTTTGTCGTCCATTGTAATCAGTTCTGGGACTCAACTTCGGCTCAGAAAGAGCTAGTAAAGTCACTCAAATATTATTCAGAAAAATTCGAAGAATTTCGTGCCAGGTGGTACAATGAGTATCTTCTCAGTCTTAGAGAGACTGGAAGAGATCTCTACCAGGTCAACTGGAATAATCTAGTCAAGAAGAATTACATTTTTTTTATCAAAAGTCCAGTAAAAGGACGTCCTTACTGGTAGATGGTGATAGTCGTAGATCTTATAATCGGCGACGACAATAGAGTCAGATCGGTGTACGTTAGGACTCCTAGGGGACAAGTTAGCTTGTATCCAGTCAAATATTTGTATCTCCTAGAGCTTTCTTTGACCCACAGTGGTTCAACACCTTCATCGTCAATCACAATCCCTGCCCTTCAAGCAAATCCATCATTAAATATTCCTTGAGGGGTGAATCCCCCTTCTACGTCTGCAACGGATGCTTTAAACTTCAATTTTTAGAAGAGATTAAAAATAATCCTTTTATCACAGGCCAAGTTCCGGACTTGGTAAATAATCTGAACTTGCTGTTGGATAAAAATAATCTCATCAGGAGCAAAGGTCTTTTGTCAAGATGCAATTATTACAATTATAATGTACTTAATCCCATCTTGCTGTCAAAAAGTCACCACCTCTCCAAGTTAATCATAAGAGATGCTCACAACAAGTGTAAGCATCTAGGCATACAAGCTACTCTTACAAATATTAGACTCCATGGCTTCTGGGTGACTTCAGCACGTACCTTCATCAAAAATGTTTACAGGAATGCATAGTCTGCAAAAAGTTCAATAACTTTGCTTTTCGGTACCCGCGCTTCACTAATTATTCAAAAGACCAGGTAGAATTATTTAGGCCTTTTAATCATGTAGGTGTTGACTACACCAAACATTGGTGGTTCAAAGTCAAGGGCTCTGGCTCAGCCCAAAAAATGTTCATACTCATATACACCTGTCTAAATATTCGTGGGGTCTATTTAGACCTTATAGATGACATGTCATCTAAATCATTTATTCAAACGTTCCACCGATTTGTTAATCGTTTCAGAGTGCCTGACTGCGTCTATAGCGACAACGCAGGCTCCTTCAATCAAGGAACTGACTTCTTAGGAACTTTCCTCGTGTCAGAAAATGGGAGTGAGTTTTTAAGAAAAAATCAGATTTCGCATAAGCGAATTCCTCTGTATAGCCCATGGGTAGGAAGCCCAGTGGGAACGGTTAATACGTGTGGTGAAGGATTGTTTATTCAAAACAATTGGACGTTCCTCGTTGAATTATTTCGACTTCATTACGATATTGTCAGATGTGCACGGTGCTTTATAAAATTCGTCCGCTCACCTGCACCGCCGGTTCAGTGAATATTACCCTCGCTCCCCAACGATTTCATCAAGCCTTTGTCCAAAACCACATATTGAGCTTGGGCTGGGTCAAATAATCCCGGTTCTAGGACTCAACTTCGGCTCAGAAAGAGGCTAGTAAAGTCACTCAAATATTCTTCAGAAAATCGAAGAATTTCGTACCAGGTAGTACAATGAGTACCTTCTTCTTAGTCTTAGAGACTGGAAGAGAGATCTCTACCAGGTCAACTGAATAATCTAGTCAAGAAGAATGACGTTGTTTATCAAAAGTAAAGTGAAAAAGAACGTCCTTACTAGCAGATGGGTATAGTCGTTGATCTTATAATCGGCGATGACAATAAAGGCAGATCGGTGTACGTTAGGACTTCTGGGGGACAAGTCAGCTTGTATCCTGTCAAATATTTGTATCCCCTGGAGCTTTCTTTAACCCACAGTGGTTCAACACCTTCATCGTCAAACACAGTCCCTGTCCTTCCAGCAAATCCATCATTAAATATTCCTTGAGGGGTGAATCCCCCTTCTACGTCTGCAACGGATGCTGTAAGCTCATCAACGCCAGATGATAGAGATATTAAAAATAGTCGGCCTAAGCGGAAAGCAGCAGAAGCTGCCAGAAAAAATATTCTGATGTATGATTCATCGGAAGAATCAGATTAAATATTCTGCTGCTGTTTTAAAATATTCATTTCAAATAGTCAAGTTCTGACTTCTGCCCTATAGAGGCCAGAAGCCATCGCCCCCCGGGAGGATATAAAAATTATAGTCAGAGTTACCAGGAAAGAGGTTATTTCTTGGAAACCTAAGGGTTGTCAAATGCAAAGAGTAGAGAGCGATTTTTCGGTATTTGAGATATCATTCGTTTTTTGGCTTCGTGCCGTAAACACCATTCGTTGTTAAGCTTCATGCTGTCAACATCTTTCGTCTTTTGGCTTCGTTAAAAGCTTTAAGGGTGCATACCCTAAACTTCATTGTTGTCTGTTTATTCATTTATGTTATTTATTTGAGTTTGGTTATTTTTCAAAGTATATTTCAAATATTCGAAAATCGTGCTAAGTTTATAAATATTCTGGAAAGCTTTAAGCGGGTGAGCTGCCTAGTTTTAAGCCTAAGAAAACAAACTTTTCTCAACAGCTTTATATAATACTGAGTGCGTATTCCCACGTTCCCAAATGTTTAGGAAACGTGAAGACCCTAGGCTTTCCCTGAAATATTCCTCTAAAAATACTAAAATTGCAGTGTAAATAATCAAAAGTATTACACTTGCCTAGTTATATTGATTCTTTGAATCATTTAAGTCCATAACTTGAACTGTATATTCACTTATGCGTAATTTGCTGATTTTTCTTCAATAAAATGATATATCAACTGATTATATATATATATATATATATATATATATATATATATATATATATATATATATATATATACTCATAAATATATATATATATATATATATATATATATATATATATATATATATATATATATATATATATATATATATATATATATATATATATATATATATATATATATATATATAAAGGGTATAAAAACTAGATAAAAAAAACAATTATTAAAGATGTTAAAGAAAGAACATATAATGAGAGGTAAAGAACTGTGCCTTCTCTGGGATTGAACCACCGCATGTTGCGCGCGAGGACAATATGCCGGTGCTTCTCCACAACTGAGCCATCCTCAACCCAAAAGTTGGATTCAAGAACAGTTATAAAACGAGTTCCCGTCAAGGCGACATGCCAGGTGTCCAGCCTGTCCCATCTCTCTTTATATTTTAGGTGTTAAATATTGCATAATAATCACAATTAGATAAGATGTTAAAGAAAGAACATATAATGATTA